>APFE031089841.1:0-16400 GCA_000404065.3 Pinus taeda | reverse complement strand
CGTCGGATCACTACATATCGTGACCGTCGGATTGTAAGTTACAAAATGTACAACGGTAAAGAAACACACTTTACCTAACGCTAACCTAACTCTATACTAGACCAAGTTGAACTTAACTATTCCTATGTGTCGAAATATCCTAACAACATGGATCAGCCTTCAAATATTATCAACCATTTGATCATGTACAAATCAATCCAGGCCGCACATTTGAATTTGAGAGATGGCAATCTATGCCAAACTTCCCTACCAATTAAATTCTACATGAAAAAACTATAAAACATCAAATCTTACTCATTTTCATTTCAGACATTCATTTTACTCATCATTTGTTGGAGATATGCAATCAAAGTGTTCAAACACTGTTACATTCATTCTATTCAGAAGTTTCAGAAGTTGTTGGAAACATACAAACTGGGTGTGTGCACAATGTTACATTCATTCTATTCATCAAATGTTGGAGACATACAGGTATATTTTTGTTGAATAATGTTACCATTTTTGTTTAATAATGAATAATGTTATTTCTGTTGAGAAACAAAGGTAAATTAAAGCCATTACAGGCAATTTCATTATTGATTTACTGATTTAGGAACCAATTTCATTGCCAGTGTAACCTCAAATCTAACCCTGCAACTCAATATCAGACTACTATAATAGCAAAGAATATCCTTTCAAGGAGAAAAGACAAATAACCTCAGGTACTAAAGCCATTACAGCCAATTTCATTACTAATTTACTAAAGCCATTGCAATGTACCTCAACCTGACCTTGCAACTCAATATCAGACTACTATAATAGCAAATAGAGTTATTGTGCCTAGTTGTTAGCATCCCTCCATCTAATTTTGTGCTATTGTTATTTTTGAAGACTTAACATTTCAGAATATGATATTATGACATTCTATAGAAATAAAATTTCAGAATATGATATTATGACATTCTACAGGAATAAAATTTCAGAATATGATATTATGACATTCTAAATTAAATTTGGCGGATCAATGGTACAACAATATATGCACTAGGTTTGATAAAAAAACTGAATTGTCCAATTTTCCTATGAATAAGTCATTTTTCAAATATAGGTCTAGGTGTTTGAAAACGAGATGTGTTTTCTTTCACTTTGTAAAATGTCAACGAGTTAACAAAGCATCAAATGAAGGAATGATCTTTCAAATCTAATGCACATGTAATTCTCTGTAATATTTGAAATACTACCAAAAATACAATTATTGTCTCACACAAAGTTTAACTTCATGTGTGGGTCTCCATTATGATTTCTATTAGCAATAAAACATAAAAGAGACTTCGAAAACTCAAGAACCCAACATGGTACAAGGTAAAATTCCTAAGCAATGGATATATTTTAAATGCTCAATAATGACCTTTAGATGTGGTAAATGAATCACTAAAATTGTGTTGATAGATCATGATCAAGCCAACTTCAATTCTGTATGTAACCCCTTTGAAGGCTACATCATTATCAACTATTCCAATGGTGTAGTGCTCTCTCTCCACACAAAGTGTGAATGTGCTAAGAAAACCATCATTGAGTTATGGATGCACACATGACTTCGGGAGCTCACATACAAAGGTCCAAACCAAGTCAATTCATGTCAAAAGATAGCCAAATCAACATAACAGTGCCTCCCATTGAGTTAATAGAAGCTTCTTTTGCATTGGAAAGCAGGGCTCTGGTTTCTTGCAAATTAGAAATCACTTTGCACCCAATGTTGTAGTTGGTTGTGTGATTCATTTTCGAGTTAGTACTAGTTTGTCTTTGTAGCACTCAATAACATTGTATTTTCTTATTTGGGGTAGCGAGTTATTACTAGAAACTTACAACATCAATTATTGAGCAACACAAAGGCTTGAATTTTGACTGTGAAATGGTGCAAGAGGAGATAGTTTGGTCAATGTCTCCCTTCTTTTTCGCCCAAGCCTAGCATTTTCTCCAATAATAAACTCCAAAACCATGAAATGTCAGAGCTAGAGTAGCTACTTACTGAATTAAGCACTTGGTAGAGTAGCTACCACTATTAGGACTTCTTATCAGCATAAGCCGGATCGGATCACTTAGTTCCTCACCTCTCCCTAACTTAAGTACGCTACCACTATTAGGACGTCTTATCAGCATAAGCAAGACTGGATCACTTCGTTCCTCACCTCTCCCTTACTTAAGTGTTTCTTTACAGACTCTTTAGAGCTAAACATGTTAGCTTTAGACCACTGAATGAATCCCTTAAAAGATACCACTTGACCCTTTTCAAGATAGAATCATGTTAAACAAAAAATATTCTTAAACTTATTGTTGGTTTCATTGAAGAAGGACATGCCAGTTCCCAGAAACAATCATTTGAGGCACAACAAAATAGTTGGGTTAAAGAAATTGTGTTATGTCAAACCTGTTATAAAATTAAAAAGGAATAGCTCTTCTTAATAACTCATAAAAATCATCTAAGAATCAAATAAAGAACTTTAAACCTTTCCAATAATGATTTTTAGATCCGAGATGTATTCAACTACAATATATAGATAAAACACTGATTGTTGTTGCTCAATGATTGTAAAGGCCAATGAATTTCCTTGTTTTCTAATACAGTTTTTTAAAATCAAAATTTGGTGATCACTTTGTAGGTTGTTGCAGCCATGCCAAGAGTTTGTATTGCAGATTGTACAAGGAACAGGAGGAGGCAAGGGGCAAGGGGGGCCCAACTGCAATCCACTTCATCAGATGAGGATAGGGGGGGTGATGTGAATGCTCATAATGTACCCAGTAATGTCATTGGAAAGGGCACTATGGTTGCATATCGTGCTATCCGACCATCAACCATAGAGCCGCTTTCAACCAAAGTGTAAGGTGCAAGTTCGATAAAGAAAATCAGTGACATCAGAGGCTAGACAAAGCAAGACATGCAGGCTGCAATTGATGACATCGAGTTTAATGGATATTCAATCCGTGTCTCTACAAAAAAACATGGTATTGCTTCCTCTAACATATATCATTGGATAAATTGGTTGACTAATACGAAGCATAGAGGTCTTGTTATAGTTATGACTGAAGAGGAGGAGGCCGAGGTGGTTGAGTGGTGTAAGGAGATGGCCCAATTGGGACATGGGTTAGAGATTATACAACTTAAATCCATAGTAGCTCATATCTGTCAGGGGATGCCAAACCCCTTCAAACATGGGTTTCCTGGTAAATCACGGTGGAGTGGATTTAAAAAAGGGCATCTAGACCTTGTGCTATGTATAGTTGAGGGCCTTGATAGAGACAGGGCTTTAAATTTATGCCCTGCGATTGTGTCCAAGTTCTATAACACTCTTTATGCGGCATATGAGCAACACTCATATGCCCCAGACCATATATGGAACTGTGATGAAACGGGCTTACAAGAAAGAAGGAATTGTGCTATGCGGGTGACTGCCAAAAGAGGGAGCATAAATATGCCTAAGACTTTGCCTAAGATGAAAGTCAGCATAATATTTCGCAATGTGAATTTTGCAAGGATGCAATATGTTGATTGGTTTCATAGTAGAAGCTAAACTATAAACTAAATTAAATTTGAATTGGAATTATGATGAAGGGAAAAATAATAACTCATGAAAAGAAGTGAACATGAAACAAAAGTAGCTACCAATGGAAGGAAAGATCTTCCCAGGAGCATGTGCTTGAGAAGTGCAATAAGTGTGTGGTTGCATCAAATTTAAAATTAGATTAGGCATCCTAAATTAGGTTGTGCTTGGTTAAAAAAATAAAGTTTTCCTCCTTACATAAATATTTCATTTATTTTCCTCAATGAAGCTGTCCTCTAACTGTAAAAGAAGCATTTTTTTGTTTCATTCTTTACATTAATTGTTCTCTACAACACCATAACAATAGTTTCTTAACTAATAAAATGTAGTCAGCTAGTCTGAGACACATTATCATTACTAAAGCATCTTCTAAATGACCTATATTTAAGCCAAAAGTAATCATCAAAATAAGTTGGATATTGTATTAATTATTCTATAGTGTACTCTAGTAAGTCTAGCTTTTGTGAGGTCTAGAATTGACATGATCTGATCTTACGAGGAGATTCACTTGAAGTCAGGTTAGAATCTATCTGTATGTCTACCGTTAAAGGTAGTTCTACACAGTGTTTCATGGGGACGTGTCCCTTGCATTTTTTTATTCATAGGGATGATGAATGCATCTCTTCTTGCTACCCAGGACTAGGGGAACATCCCAAGGACATTCCCAAATTAATGAAGACATCCTCAACAAGTTGAGGAACAGAAGATCACAAAAAAGGGAGCATAATTTTTATAAGAGAAACAATTTTTTTATTTTTCTGTTTGCAAAGTAGATAGGTCCCACCAGCCTGTCAACACCATATAAATGTTTTCAAACCCTAAAACATAACATTTTGAGCATTTTGAAGAGAGAAAAATTGCAGCAGCAACAAAGAGGATGGTTTTTAAGCTACGATGGGTACTTCTCATTGAGTTTCATATGAGATAAGGAGGTATGGATTTAAGCATTTTTCAATAAATTTTGGGATAAAATCAAAGCCAACAGATAGTTAACCATCATCTGGTTAGGTAGAATTCAAGGACACAATCTATGGGATCTTGGGAATAATTGTGTAACACAAATGGCAACTCGTGTCTTACATTTGAGCAATTTCTTTCCTCTTCTTTAGAGATTCCTCTCACTCTCCTTCAATTAAAGGTTGTAATTTGTGAAGTATTAATAGAACTCTATTCATTTCATATTTATAGAGCTATCCATCTCTCAAACCTATCATGCTATACCTCTATGTCATGGAACTCCTAGCTCAATATGATAAAGAATCGTGTGCACTAACTAACAACTCGCTTAAAGAATATGGTCAGAAAGGGAACTTGTGCCTCAAATCATATTAGATGCATCTAAAAAATGGCAGCTCATCTATTTACTAAAAGCTATCCATATATGCTCAATAATTATTTGGCTGAATAATTTTTTTTCATTGTTCTACAAAGTGAGGAAAATTATGTAGAAAATATCTGTTTGGAGCATTTACTTAGGAACATTTTCTTGTAGAAATTAGGGATGGATATTGAATATACTATTGATAAGAGGTTGATCCCTTCTTTCTAGGTTAATAAAGGTGTACAAGACCAAGCTGACCAAATGGAATCAAGATTCCCTCAACACACTATAGTCTAGTGACAATGCGGTGATGTTGCCACAATGACCCAAGTTCAAATCCTAGAGGGATGCTCCTACCCTGCATGATGTATTGTTGTTTGTGAATTTTAATGGTGTCAATTGTTAATAGTGTCATGAGTCAGTGAGATACCAACATCCTCTTTCTTGTATTGAGTTGTAAGAGAAAGAAACATTCATTTCCAAGTTTCTATTCCATTTGGTTGTTTCCCGTTCGAAAAAAAAGGAATTAACATGCAACATGCTTGCAAGATTAGATTTTTTTTTTAAGGCCAATCCCATTGATATATAATTTTCAAAAGTTATTGATATCCTTCCTTTTCAGCTAATGTAATTTTGGGATATGAAAAACAACAAAGGAGACAACCTTAGGAACACCATAGATCAATCAAAAGAGAGTGAATAAGTAGACAATGTTGAATGATTGGCTTTGAAATTAACAAAAGTAAAGTTTTACAATTTATTGAAGAGACAAATAATGAAAGAAGGAAGTAATTATTCATGTCTACCAATGACCAAAATTGGTCAACGGAACATGACAACACAACCAACCATATTAGCAATGCAGGTCTGCCAAGTAGATTTATTAAGAAAGCATTTAATTCACTTGTAAATTAGACAAAGAACATGATTCCAATAGCATCAAATATGAGACAGTTGAAAACTTCATTAATATGCATAAGATGAAGTTCATACGCATACTAGTTTTATTTCAGTTATCCTAGACAACAACATACAATATTTCAATTCTTAACAACTACAAACATCTAGACAACCCAAGAGAAAAACACCAAAATATTCACAATGAAAGCAATCGATTTTTTTTCATCTACCCATGGATGAATTTGAAAGTGAAATTGAGAGTGTGAATTGCCATCAACAAAATTGATAGGTCCAAGATAAAGGAATTTTTTTCACAGTAACAGGTCCTCTCTGTACCTCCAGAGGATGCAAGTGGAAGGGGGGTTAATGTAATCACTGAGGGGTTAATGCAATCACTGAGAGTGATAATCGAAGAAATAAAGAGCCATAAAACCCTAGGAGGAAAGTGAAATTGAGAGTGTGAGTTGCCATTAGCATAATTGATAGGTCCAAGATAGAGGAAATTTCTTCACTGGAACGAGTCCTATCTGTACCTCCACAAGATGCAAGCGGAAGGGGCGGTTAATGTAATCACTGTGGGGTTAATGCAATCACTGAGAGTGATAATATAAGAAATAAAGAGCCATCAAACCCTAGGAGGAAAGTGAAATTGAGAGTGTGAGTTACCATCAACAGAATTGATAGGTCCAAGATAGAGGAAAGTTTTTCACAGGAACGAGTCCTCTTTGTACCTCCACAGAATGAAAGCAGAAGGGGGGTTAATGTAATCACTGAGGGGTTAATGCAATCATTGAGAGTGATACTCGAAGAAATAAAGATCCATCAAACCATAGGAGGAAAGTGAAATTGAGAGTGTGAGCTACCATCAGCAGAATTGATAGGTCCAAGATAGAGTAAATTTCTTCACAGGAACGAGTCCTCTGTGTACCTCCACACGATGCAAGCAGAAGGGGGGTTAATGTAATCACTGAGGGGTTAATGAAATCACTGAGAGTGATAATCGAAGAAATAGAGATCCATGAAACCCTAAGAGCAAAGAAATGTTTTTATTTTAACTATAGCAGGGTGGTCATATAAACCGATAACTTGGTCCTGCCCTCGAGCCTGATGGAAGCCTGGGAAGGGTTTTACGGCCATTTAACAATTCCAAGAGGTAGCTACAATCTACGAGCAAATAAATACCATGATTTTCTATCATACAATAGCATACTTCCTACTCCACAACCACAAAACAACATGAGACTAAAAAAACCCAATAATTATCCAAAACCCACAACCCAAAATCGATAGAGACTACAAAACCCAATAATTATCCAAAACCCACTACTTAAAATCGAATGAGACTACAAAACCCAATAATTATACAAAACCCACAACCCAAAACCCAATAATTAGTCAAAACCCACACAGGTAAACACATACACACAGGTAAACAATGGCACAATTTTCCATTGTAGGCTAAATGTGTTAAAAACACAGTAGATGTGACTGGTAGGACAGTGTCCTACCTTTTTTCTCCATGCTAGAAAGCCACAAGAACCCTAGATAGGGACCAAACATCAGTTAAACAATGAAACTGCAGCTAAGTTATTCAACCACAAACCTAAAAAATCCATTCAAAGCATGGAACGACCATTTCTAATACCGAGCCAAGTGTAATTAGCCACAAGAATAAAGGCATATGAAGAACGAGCCCATACCACCATACGGGGAAGAAAAACCAAGTGGAAAAACAACACGAAACAGACAAATACAACATTGTGAGCTGAAGAACAACCACCTTTGTTGAACAATAAGCCACCACTCAGCACTGCGAAGCCACTACCCGCATCATGCACAATAGTAATGGCAGTGACCGCCATTGGAGTAGCGGCAATCAACAACTGGCTCTTGGAACAAACAAGAAATGGTCCCAAACAAAAATGAATGTTGGAATGAACTACCCGTAGCATAATCATTGAATGAAACCCTAAACCCCACCAAATACCTTCCGAATCAGTTTTAATAGGTAGGCAACATATCAGTGCATGCACGAGACATGTGTCATACAGAAAAGGGTGCGTCGATGTGGCGTTGTGGGTGGTTGATGTGGAGGTGTTCACCTAATGGCATCCCTCCACTATCGCATATTAACTAGAATTATAAAATCATGATGAATCACACAAAATGAATATCCTCTAATTACCTTTACGCTTTTGCTTTATTATTACTTTTTAAAGCAAAAACTTACCACATGGTGGTGACATGTCTTGAGAAAAAATGGGATAAGTAAGCCATTAAACAAATCGATAGGGAATGTTACCATGTATAATAATGTATGGGACAAATGCACATGTGAGAGGAGCCATGACAAAGTCAAAGGGTGTATTGAAAGGTTCAACATATAAATGACGAAATTTTATAGGTCTTAAGGCTAAACAAAATATATTAATAATGAACATAACCATTCCGAAGTGTATGGACTATGCATGAAAGGGAAAAGAGACACACATTGTAGAAAATACACATCACAATGAGTCTAATACATAGGTAAAATGGACACATTGAGGAGTTCGAACCCAGCTGAAGGAATAAGGTAACCTAGAGAAACACCAAAGGTCATATTTAAGGTGTAGTGTATCACACTATGTGGGTATGGCCACCAACCCCTATTTCTTACATTAATGCAAATCATAACCATCACTATTATTATTATATACCTAGGGGGGATAATATTGGGTACCAAGGGAGGTACCCAAGGTAATAATGTAATAATGGGATGGACCATAGTAATAAATAAGGTGGTTAACCCATATCATGTAAGGGACCACAAGTAGTTAGTAATAATATAATGGACCCATGGTATTAGTCGATGGTATGAGGGAACCATGGTAATGATCCATGGTATTATATGTATGAGGCCTATATAGAGGCTAGAGACTCCATGTCAAGAAAGTGTCAAGAAATATTGTGAAGGAATAGTCAAGGATTATTGTATGTACAAACATATGGCTTGTGGAGTGTTCTCCTTCCTTATGGAGTGAATGTATGGTGTTGCCCTACCTTAAGGGTTTGATCAATAAAGAATCATTTCATATTATTTCTGGGTTTATTTGCATTGTATTATATTTTCATATCAGATCTATAATATTTATGGGTTAGATCTACAAGAAAACCCGAGGAGGAGCTCTAGACTCTGAGGCAAAGTGAAGAGGGTGAAATCAAAAGAGGCCCAGTTTATAAAATTAGAGGAGGAAACCCCAGCTCAGTCCCATAACAGTATTCCATATGAACAAATTCCACAGAACTCTCCTCTAAAGAATTTTGAAGGCAACCCAAGTAGAGCTTCTCCTAGCATTGATAAAATACAACAGCAAATCCATGACTACATAGAGTCATTAGAGAAAAATAGTACCTCAGTAGACCCAGGAACTTCAGCTAATCCAGAGGAGCCTGTCACCCCACAAGAAACTTTAACTAGCTCTCTCAAACAAGAGATCTTTGAGCTAGAAATTCTGAATAGGCACATCCAAAGAGAAAATGAAACCTTGAGGGAACATAATAAGCTGGATAGAGCTAATCATAACAACACTATGCTTCACTTGGGAATATGGTACAAGAAGAACAGGAAACTGAAAAGGAAAAATAAGAAGCTGAAAAGAACACTTATTAACCTTAAATATAGATTTCTTATTAGGAAGCCAAGGATGGCAGTCAGTGCAAAGAAAAGCAAAAAGAGGAAGTTGGATGTGTTGGCAAAAGTATCAGAACAAATGCACTAGGAGGAACGAGTTCACAATTTTGATTGCATGTGGATATGCAATAGTTTTGCAGTGGGGGTATGCTGAACCTCAAAATTTCTCTTTCCTTAACAACTTTTCTCATCCCTTTTTCTTTGTTTTTCCATGAAGAAATGCATTCCTATCATCAATGACCAGTATACATTGCCTTAAGGAGGACATTTAGTGATTTACATATTATGTTTTTATGTTTTTATATTTGAATAAGTTTTTGTCTTTTAGCTATGGAACACATTGTATTCTGCAACTAATCGGCTGTTCCGTAGCTACTTCCATGCTTTAACAGGTTCCAGGTGTCAGAAGGAGAAACTAGCCATATGGGAAACTTTGAAAACATCATGACATGGATCGTGTCCTATTCACCTAGCCTAAGTCGATAAGGAAGATGGTACAAGAATCCAGTCAATGGAGAAGTCAAACGTAGAGACCAAAAACAACAGGACTCTGTTTTGTGGATAATCAACACATTTCACAGTGATGTGAAGCATTATCTGAAACAACTTCCTGAACCCATAGACCCCAACAACCATCTATGCAACCGAATCCAACAACCATCATCTTGATTTATGTCTCTAGCAGTCGAGGAAGAAAATGCTGTGTTCCTGTCTGCTACGTGTTTTTGGCTGTAGTTTATTTTTCTCCACAAACAGTTGCATAATTTTCTTATAAATACATGTGTAAAGAAATTAGAACCAGTTTGAATTTCCGCATGTTTAAAGATCAGACCACTGCTCTGTAATTTTGAAATATTCATTTCCTGTTTCTAATATGAAGACTGCAAGTTTTATGGATATGTGAAAGAGTTGCTTGGAGATTGATTAAGTACACATAACCTGATCAGTTGCAGAGGGCCCCTGTGCTGACTGAGGTTTTATTTCATTTCATTTTATATTTTCTAGTTAACTGTAAATTCATCATTTCTTCCATAGTGTTCATAACCATTTTTCATACTAACCCTATTTATAATACAATTCTTATAATTTTCTTACTAATGTAGAATGGCTTCTTTCAGTGCAGAATAACTTTCTCTTTGCTTAATTTCTTTCTAGTTTTTATCAATAGTTAGAAGTTGAATTTAATAGTGTAGAGTAGTTTGTTTCATTTGCTATTTCACTAGCCTTTAAGTTTTCAATTAGAATGATCAGTTCTATTAGTATTCTTGCCATTTTATTACTAGTTTAGTGACTCATGGTGTAGATGAATTTTTCTAAAAAGCCCTTCTAGTTGATAACTCATCTTAAACTAAGTGGTTGAATACTTCATTCATGCAATGAGTCTTTTTTGCGTTTTTTTTCATTTAGCTTCTCTTAGAATAATGAAGTAAAGAATTCCTCAAAATGTCATCCCAAGGAGGTTTGTATTCCAAAATTGAGAGGTAGAGCAACTAAGTATTTCATTTAGTTTTGTTGCAATTTCACTTTCAGTTTTTCATTAAATTTTGTTTCTACAATAGACTAAACATTAGTTGTAATCTCACTTTCCATTTTTAGTATTTCATTTAGTTTTGTTTCTGCAATAGATTATATATTAGTTGTAATTTCACTTTCAGTTTTAGTATCTCATTTAGTCTTGTTTTTGTAATTGATTAGATAGTAGTTGCAATTTTACTTTTTACTTTTTAGTTCATGACTTGGAAACAATGATAAGAGCAGAAATAGAAACTCTGATTTCATTTCTTGATTAAAATTTGTTTTCAAATCTTACTTAAGATCTTTTAATTCTCATTTCTTTAGGTTCTTAGCAGTCTTTACAGAAGTTAGATTTAGGATTTCAATAGTTACATTGTAAATCATTAGGGATTAAAGGACCAAAAACCCCCAAAACAACATAAGACACAAAAACAATGAATTAAGAAGGGTCATCTAGCACATATAATGCACTACATTTCATCAGTTTACGATACCCGGATTGATAATTTATGTAGAGCAATTTAGGACACTAAATTGACTAAAGAAGATGTCCGAGTTGATTGTATAATTCAAGAAGCAGCTGAAGCTGTTGTGCAGACAGACCCTACAGAGACCCAAGATGGAGAGGCCCAAACAGATGAGACACCCCTTTACACCCCATTGATAAGAGAGGTCATCATCAAAAAATTGCAGAATGAGCTACTGATGGTTCAACAAGAACTGGCTCAGAACAACGAAAAGGTGGTCCCTCTGCATGACCATCAAGGGTTAAGGAAGAAGTTTGAAGCACTTACCAGGCCTGAAGATGAGACCCTTGCTCAATATAAGGCTGAGAAAAAGAAGGTTGAAAGATTAAAGGGTCAATTGCAAAAATCTAGAGAGAAAATGGAGACAGTCTGCTCTCTTTATTCAGACACCTTATCTTTTCGAGCCCCCACCACAAATTATGCTTTATTTCTTATGGAAAGATACCTCTTGCTCAAAGTCAAGGCTGCTAAAGCTGGAAAACCGGTAGAGATCAAAACCACTCCCAACTTTATCAAATGATTCAAGGAGCATGATGAGAAGGTTCAACACCTCCTTTGTGAACTCTTTATGTATAATTTTTTTTAGAAGATGACAGGGACATCCACCCTAGCCCTTTTATAGGAGACATCCAATTTCAGGCATTCCTCTCATTTGCTGCCAACCTGCTCAAGTGGGCCTAGGCTCACAACACTTTCAGAAGATGTGAGTATGACATTGACCTATGGGTCAGAGGGGAGCCTACACATCCATTATTCCTATCTGTCAAGCACAAACAATTTATGCAGCGAGCCAGTGTTGTAGGAAAGTTGGGGCCACTCCATACTGATATTATTCAGGCTAAAAAGGAATATTTTTAGGACATTAAGGAAGAAGCCTTGTTTGCATCAAGGCAGAGGTGGAAAGTCTCCAGTAACACTGTGAGGAGCCGAGAGCCATTTGGATATCGAAAATTCCAAGCAACCTCTTCTCATTTCTACAAATATAGTAATATGACTTTAACGATGGGGCTAGATTGGATAGGATGTCGTTACAAAACCCCAATAATATAGAATCCTCCTGATCAATACCGCAATGACTATAACTTGAAGGATCATGAGGTAACCCAGGCTTTCGCTGTCCTTAAGCAAAAAAATGGTTTTAGGAATTACAAGGAGGAAGTATTTCCTTCTTATTCCCTAACTCAGTTGCATCTAAACTATTCTCTTGTACGAGGAGGTGCAACAAGGTAAGCTGGGGAGTATGTTGGGACAGGAAAAAGGTATGATTTCTCTGCGTAAAATGCTTCATTTACCATTCATCCTTATATGATTATCTCCATTTATAGATTAAAATGATGAAAATATCAGCTAAAGTTGGGTAAAAGAATTTGGTGATAGAATAGGAAAATCTAGTACAAGAAAATGATTTTTTGCTATCTTTGTGTGCAGAGATGCGGATTGGGCAAAAGTTGTTCAGTTGATAGAACAACACGAGGCCATAAACGGGAAAATCTACAACGTCTTCGACAGATAAGGAAGCGGGAGATCAACTCGAACAATTCTATTTTATCACATGATCAGATTATGATTGTGAAATCCTCAGGATCCCCTGACCCTGAGGATTCGCTTTTATCCAATTACTCTTTTATGTTATATATAGGGCTGAAAGGAAATTATATATAGTTCAGACTTTGATAATCTGTAATTATTCTTTTTGAAAACATATACATTGTTATATCGGTGACTCTGTAAGTTGTTACTGCAATTAATGAAAGAAGCTTTCGTTTGATACATCTTCATATTCTAAGTTCTTATTAAGCAGAGGCTTCTGGCGACTTTGGGCCCAGTCACAAGAAGTTCTATTGCTCCCTTGTGTTATAGTTCTTATATTTAGTCTTTGATATTGATTTATTTTTCAGTCTTTGGTTACTTTATTTATCGTAAAGGTTTCTGATATTTATTCATACTGTTGTTCAATTAGATTTAGAGTGAGCCATGTGACATACTTAAGTAGGGCTTTGATTGGAATGAGTGAATTAGTATTAATAGCAGATTGTTGTTCATTTGAATTGATGTTATCATAGATCTTGGAGATAAAACTGATTAACTTCTATAGATTGCAATATAGATCGTTTGCTATTTAGAAATCCAATATCGCCATTTGCTGTTCAATTACCTATTGTTGTTCAATTGTCGATTGTTGTTCAACTACCGATTACTGTTCAATTAATGTTGTTATTCAATTGAGAATTGCAAGTTGATTTGGGTTGTTATAGATTAACGGTTTTTTTCAATAGTTATAAGTTCTTTACTTGATTGAGTACGCTAGCCTTAAGTTTATTTGAACAATTCCAAGTGTAATTCTTATTTGCATTTAGTTTCAATTGATTTCGGAACAAGTCGCATAGAATTACAGAGTGTGTTAACAGTATTTATTCCGTAGATATTTCTTTCTAGAATTGTGTGAATTGAATTGAAGAATTAGCCATTAGTGATTGCAACGATTCATCATTACATAACCTCTAGATTCACTGCATATAATGTGCTGACACTCTTGAGATAAAAAGACTTACATCGGGTTGACAACTAATGTAGGGATTAAGTTTCCTGTAAAAAGACATCTTAGTGAGACAACATTGCGGAAGGTGGTGGAAGTGGGTTGGAGGACGCCAAGCTGCAGTCAGGTTTTGGTAGCAAGACTTGGTATGTTATCTCGGCCCCCATTCTAGACTTCCTGGAAAAAATTACTTTTACAGAGGTTGACTGGTTAATGGATAGGGTAACTCAGGACTTAGTAAGCGTAGAGACATGTTCCTTCCAGGGATCTAGCCCATTAACCTAGAATGATTCTACATGGAATATCATCGGGGTGAGGGGGTTTGAGAACTCTGTAATGGGTCTCTGGGCAGAAAGGACTTGTGGGATTGTGGCCCCTTGGGACATCCCTTGGGGTTTTCACAATGGAGGTAGAATGAATTCTGTAGCTCCGGTATGGTGGTGTATGTGGCCTGAGAGGGAAGGATTTATAATCATGGGTGGGGGGTCAGTTGACTTCTTATACCCGACAGCAAGGTTGCGTTCTTTCCATCTCGAGCTGAGCCCAAACCTGGCTGAAGGCCGAAAATCCCAGTCTCGCCCCTCTAATGGAATCTAGAATAGGGATGCCTACACAAGTGTTCATTACAAAAAACCTTATCCTATCCATTGGGGTGGGGATAAGCAAGGGAGGGAAGAAACTTCAGTAGGAAGGAGAAACAGAGAGACCCCGTGGGAATTGGGAAACTAGGTTCTCCAAAATTCAACAGAGAACCAATGCAATGAAGAGGAGGAAAGAAGCCTCTTTTTCCCCGAGGAGGAAGGGGGCATTCGGGTATTAAAGTGGGCCATTACAATTCTCCATACCAGGAGCGATTGGAAAATCTCGGGCCAAAGAAGACTACGTTTACTCTGTTCAAAATATTTCTAACTTATAAGGAATTTTCACTGGTTTATGCTTTAGTTAATATCACTACCAGAGTGCAGTGAATCCTGGGGCATCGGAACTCATTCAGTGCTCCAAGCCAGGAATAGGTGAGAAGCCCATAATAGGTGAGTCGCTCGAGAAAAAAGAAATTAAGCTAGAAGGAGAAAGAGATGGCACAGGAAGGAAAGGAAACAAGAAAGAGAGGTAATAGAGAAACAGGCTAGACAAGAACAAATTCGAAAGGATTCGAAGAAACCTCCAACATAGGACCAAGAAAAAGAGGAAGGAAGGCCCGGAAAGAGAATATGCAAAACATGATAAATGTGTACATGGTTGGCACACCGTCGGAGGTGAAAGCACAAATATCCGAGTGGGAGAGGGATATAAACGACAATATAGAAAATTAGGAAATAGAGGCAGAAGAATGGGAAACCATAGTTAAAGACCCCGAGAACACCAGAGGTCGTCAAACGTTGTTATGGAAAACAATTCAACAATACTGGGTTATGAATAATATCCTAGCCCGAGCAATGAAATTATATAAGGGGAAAGAAGAACCTGAGGAGGTCAGATCAGCTGAGCCTAGTATGAAGGATTTGCAAAGGGAGATTGTAGTTGTCCATATGCAATTGTACCGAAACAACCTCCCGGTGAATAGGATTGAACAAAGCATACATGACATGAAGAGAAGCGAAATCCCAGGATCTAGTGCGAAAGCCCCAACTCCAGTGAACTCATTAGATGAATGAAGCAGGTCTTCAAGGATAATTTTAGGGGCGAATGTTCGCCCTTTGGCGAAATTAAGGGGTTTTAAATTTTTAGTGGGCGAATATTGTGTATCATAGTACATTTTTACAAATCACCTCAAATAGCCCACCTTATTTTAAGGGAGAGGGTAAAAAAGGTAAATTTAGCCCTTGAAATTAGGAGTTACAACCTTGCATTCACCCATTTTCAAGAATAGGTTTTATTTAAGTGAATCCATTCGTCCATTTTCAAGAATAGGTTTTATTTAAGTGAATCCTATGGGCCAAATACCATATTTATAAAATAGATATGGTAAATTAATAAAAATATAAATAAATGAGAGGTATGGTAAATAAATAAAACATTTTTTATATTTACTCCATAAGTCACCTTATATACATGTAATGGTGTAAAGAAATAAAAATATAAGTAAAGTGGAGGTATGGTAAATAAATAAAACGTCTTTTTATACTTACTCAAAAGGTATGGTAAATAAATAAAAATATAAATAAACTACACTTATGGTAAATAAATAAAACATGTTTTTATATTTAGTCCATAACCCTCGTTCTATTTATGAAGGCTCAAGAAAGAGGTTTTATTTAAGTGAATCCTATGGGCTAAATACCATATTTGTAAAAGAGGTATGGTAAATTAATAAAAATATAAATAAACGAGAGGTATGTAAACAAATAAA
>APFE031089836.1:144295-162177 GCA_000404065.3 Pinus taeda | reverse complement strand
ATATATAAGAGGAATGGGTTGGTTCATTCATCCAAAGATATAAGTCATATATTTCTGGTACTTCTTCACATACACAGTTCCCAGAAATATAGCAGAAAATAGTGGTGGCCGGGGAATTCAAGGCCTTACAGTTTAATAAGATTTATGGAGTAAATGAGAGAGGATAAGGAGAAAGGATAACTCATCATGTAGAGCCCAAAGCATCAATAATTCTATAATTAACACATAGAGCTTGAAACAAATAAGAAATTCCACACTTATTTGAGTTACAGTAGATATAATGAAACTGAAGAGGAGTTGGGTGCTATGATTCATGTAGTGCAATTTTAAAGATCCAATTTCAGCCCTTCATTCAGGCAAATGCATCAACAATTCAATACAAATGAATCTGTAAGGAGGTATGAAATATTCTAGTAGCTATTATAGCATGAACTCAGAGAAGAACATGAACATAATGGAGTTTAACAGGAGGAAAACATACTATAATAATTGAAGGGGGAATCACCACCATTTCTGTCATATTCTAAAAGATCTATATTATCAAGTTATACATTTTTTAGAATACTTGTAGCTTTTTCTTCTAGATTTATGAACATTTTTGAAGTGTTTATTCCCCCTATTTATAAGAAGAAGGGGAGCATTGAACATTAATGACACAAAATATCTCTAGGCCGAGTCTCAGCTGTGAGACTAACTAGCTGTCTCAACCCAGGGATGGCTCTATAGCCCAAAATCATTACAAAATAGTAATTTCCTCATTAAAAGGTTGGCACATTACATGATAACAAAGCAGATGAAAATTTTAATACAATATCTCTACACCCATCCCTATGGTCACTCAGCCGACTCCAGTCGTTTCTGCCTTTACATGATGGCTTGATGGGGCCTGACCCAGGTTCGGAGTTATTTAGCCAAACAAATCCCTACACTACTAGCCCTTTCGACATCAGCTTGCGGAGCGCGGATTGAAGTCTCACCCGAAGCAGTATGGGGAGATGCTGGAACCAAGTTTCCCCACCCTTGAGATGTCTGAGGTGTCGATTTAGTCCAACTATGCCTACCTTCATGTAAGTCACTTCACGAACTGCTCCAACCTTCAATACCTTTGTGATCTTCTATAATTACCTTTCGTGAAGCCCTAACGAGGGGCTGAGATGCTTTCGCGCTGCTATGGCAGTGACCCGCGCTATTTCCCCAAATTATACCGCATATCTTACTTATCTTCTTAAAGGCCTTAGTTAACTTGCGTAAATAGATATTCTTTCTTGCATTCACTTAATCAACGCATTCATACATATTCGCGCATCATGTAAGCACTAAAAGTGCAATGTATATTCAATGTAAAAAAAACATAAAACAAGAAATAAATATACAGAATGGATATGAAACTTCTCTTTATTAATGCTCCAACTGTTACAAACTTGACTCACCTTGCGCACTCAGCTGTAGGGATCCACGCACTCAACTACAGACTACTAGGCCTCTGTGCACTCAGCTATAGAGCCTTCTCCTATTCTACGACCCAAAACTAAACTTCACATTTGGATTATTCCACTATGCTTCTATTCCAACATAAGATTCCTTTGATTTTTTAACTACTTAGAGCCTCGCCCTATTTAAACAATCCCATGGTCTGCGAACCATGGGTAGATCTCTACAGCTGACATTACATTACAAAATTAAGGGCGGACAACCCTATGACTCTTTTACAAGCTACGCGCTCCACGCCCACAAAATGCGGAGTCTTTACATCGTAGTTATCATTTTTGACCAAAATATGAGCTCTAAGCCCCAAAACTTTCCTTGGGAGATCCTGTGCCCAACGGGTCCCCAACACAAAAATTATGACTCGCCCTCGAGTCACTCTGTCGGTGCGGAGATCTTTGTGCGAAGACCTCCCAACTCTGCCTGAATTACTACAAAATCGGCAGCGCACTGAGCGGATGCTTGCTGCACTTCCTAGAGGAGTTGTTCAGAAATCGTTGTAGCTGAACTGCTTCCCTGAACCTGTTCGTGTGTTCCTTGCATCTGTGGGAGCTTTGCTTCAATAGAGGCTATAATGATGTACACCTCATCAATCCATGGTTGTAAGCACACCTTCAAAACTATTTCCTTATGTCAAGCAACATCCACCTGCTCCTTGAGCGCTTTCGCCTGTTGCATCCGCACGAGCCTCTGTGTAAGGGCAAACGTCTGCGCGGTCCCTTTTACTTCATCGTACTTCTTCTGTAGCTCGCGCGCCTCTGTTTCTAGGCGCTATATGTTCGAGTCCTCCTGTAGAGTGGTGAGAACCTTGAACGACTCCTCGAACAAATTTGTGCAGTCTTTCACTGTATTGTTGACCTCTGCTATTACCGCTCTAATCGCGCTGGCGCGGTGTTCCTTAACCTCCGGCGGTGTTGAAGGTTGCACCTTCAATTGCAATTCGTCTATCTGAAGGTTCAGCTCCAGCTGAACCTTGGTGATCTCTTCCTTTGCTTCGCGCACCTCTGCTGGTAGTTTCCGGATGCGCGTCTCCATTGGTTCCTCTGCTTGGATGGCCAACTCCAAAACCATCTGGCAGGCTTCCTCGACCACCTGCACTAGCTGTCAATTCTGTGCCACTACCTCATCGTGCTGCAGGATCAACTGTTCAATGTTGATGCACTGCTCGGTCATGACCTGGAGTGCGCGGCCCTCCATGGCTTGCAGCTCTGCAGTAACTCCATCCTGCAAAACATAGAGCATCTCTCGAGGGAGCAGAACCATATTTAGCCCAATTACCTTCAACTCGTTGACCATAGGCCTATCAGCCTCATTCTCTTTAACGAGTGCTCACTCTGGCAGCACTATAATGTTGGTCATCCAGGCGCGCAACATTTCCTCGATCACGGTTGTGCCTAGTGCGAAGTTGGTTGACATAGTACCAACTTATGGAGTGTGCATCTGCAGCTCCTGTATCTACGCTTGGATAGCCTCCAACACTGTCTGGTGTTACTCCGCAAATGACTGGAGGGACTTTGTGGTGACGTCCCTCATCGTCTCCCCAATGTCATGTAGATTCCCCTCAATGAGGGTGATTGGGTTAAAAGAAGTCTTTGAATCCTTCGACTTCCTCCACGGCCCTACCTGTTGTCTTGGGCACTCTCATTTCAGCTATGTGGACACCGTCTGCGGGTCCACGCCACCTTGCTCTATATCTTTTTCTTCTCCGGGCGGAGGCGACTTCTGGCCTTCGAGCTCCTTCTCTGCTGCCTTATGTTGCTCTTCTGCCACCTTCTCCGCGTCGCGCGCCTCCTGTAGCTTGGTTGTTGCTGCTTCATTTCTTCGCTTCTCTGCCAACTGCACCATCCATAGTTTTGCCTCATCCTTTTTCCTCTACGCGGTGGACTTCTCTGCTTCCAGCACGAAGCTGGCTGGAGCGCGCCACTTCGGTGGCCACGACTCAAGGACCACGAAGATGACATCGTCCATTGCTAAATAAGGTAGATCGTTCCATGTCTTCACGAGGTCCTTCTATGCCTTGATGTACACGTTGTGGCAGTCTGCCTTGAACTCCACAAAGCTTTGCAGATTGTTGTAGATAGTGGGTGATAACCACAACTTGTGATTAATCCCCATTTTGATGTTCATCTCCATGAACACCCATAATATCTTACTGTCCCTGATTCTCTGCGCATCTCTAGTTGCCCACAACGCAACGTACTTCGCTCCCTCCAAAAGGCCATGTGAAATCGTTCGGAACTGGCTGTCCTCAGGAAATTCCCATGCCACTAGCATGGTGGACAACATCAACCACACATAATGAAAAGTATTCCCTTGCTCCCGTGCCTCACGAAAGTTCTCAAGGAACTCTCTGCACAAGTAGTCTGCCCAGTTAAACTGGACCCCTTCTACGCATTGCGTGGCAAGTGCAACCACTAGTGCGGGCACCTCATCCGCGCGGCAATTCCGCATAACCTTTCTGGCTAATATCTACGTCACAACTTTGATCGCAACGTTGTTGATGCTGGAAATCACATACCCTCTCTTCTTCTTCTCCAGCATGAACCTCTTCTTCATGGCCTCCGCGATGGCTAAATCATCACTTTTACCCTCCAAGATGTTCGCTAGGTCCTCCCCTTTGCAAGGGAGCTAGGTAATTATATGAATTAAGTTGTCAGTGATGGGGATGGGCTCCTCAAGACACAAGCACCCATCATGCACTAGGCAGAGCAGCTGCCTGATGACAAAAATAGTCACTGGGGCGTGATGGTAATGCGACACCTAGAGCAAGTTTAACAGTCCTGCCTTTTCTACACCTCTCAGCCATTGGTGCAGCTCCAACTTGATGAATCCGGGCGCTGTGTTTTTCTTCTGGTGCATTAGCTGCGCGGTTGCCAAATGTGGGAACTTCTCATGGTTCGCGAGATCCCAGTCTTCAAATTTCATCACATGCACTCTCCCCAAGTGCGCTCCTTCAAAAATGATGTCATCAAGGAGCAACGGGGTCTGCAGAGAGCTCGTTCTCTCATCTAGGTACTTGGGCACCCTTTCTTTCCCCTTCCGCAGAGGAACATACGCGGGAAACCTGGTCAAAGGGTCTGTACCTTGGGTTTCCACCTCAATCTCTATGTCCTCTTCCTCCTCTACCAGGATTTCTTCGAATTCTTCCTCCTCATCAGCCTCCAAGTTGATAGCCTTCCCCTTTTTTTCCATGGTGAGCCTAGTCCTTAATGGATTCCTAGGGGACATGCACACCGATACCATAGGCTGCTTGTCTTTCTTGGGTCTCTCTGTGCGTGATGATTTAGGGATTTCTATGACTATCCCGACACTTTCTGGGGCTTCTCCTTCCGTCATGGCTTGCACAGCCTCCTCAGTGGTCATTACTCCGGTATCCATGGCTTCCTCAGGTGCTTCCATATTGTTATTCCACAATTCTCTCAACGGCTTGGGTAAGTGCTCAAACAACGACTTCGACTTCAAAAGATCGAACAAGTCTAGGTTCATGAGTGTCTGGGCGCACAACAGCTCAATTCTCAAATGGCCAAGTGTTGTTTACTAGACAACCCTTCGTAATTTATAATGTCTTTTGAATTTGAATTCGACCATTCCCCCCACATTTGATCCATTAATGCTCACTTGGCAACAGATTTTCACAAATCTAGCCCATAAAGTTCACCTTAAATGCCTGCGGCCCACTCCATTTGGTCTCAAACCAAGCATCACATCATGAATAGTGACTGTAATAGTCACTTTCCAACCAACCCGTGCGGCAGCGCAGCTACCCTCGTGCTGTCACGAACCTTGTGACACTTCGCTACTGCGCGCAGTCCTGACATCGTGCAGCTCCCGGGTAGAGTAGTTTATAGTCTCGCGCCTCCTTTCAGCTACCTGGAGCGCTAAGACTGTGCTTTCTGTGGCTAGACAGATGACCGAACCACCTGTGCATGGCTTCAAATGACTACCATTTATTTTTTCTGGGAAGAGTTCACCATTTAGTTTCACCAACTGCACCGCGCCACCATCTGTGATTTCCTTAATAACATATGGTCCTAGCCAATGCATTCTAAGCTTCCCTGGGAATTTATCAAACTTACTATCATATAACAACACCAAATCATTCACTTGAAAGGTGCACAACTTAATATGTCGATCGTGACAGGCCTTTTCGCGTTTCTTTTGTACATGTTGGTGGAATCCAACCAAAAACCATTCTTCTTCAAGCTCCTCCAGCTGCGCGAGCCTCTCCTCCAGGGCTCCGCGGTCCATCATACATGTGAGCGTTGTTATGCATAGACTGGGTACGATGTACTCCATAGGCATTATGGCTTCTACTCCATAGACAAACCTAAAAGGTGTTTGTCCCATCAGTTTATTACATGTCATCCTATAAGCCCTTAATACTACGGGTACGCGCAAGTCCCAATCACTTCGCTGCACATTGCATACCTTGTTCAGTGTGTTGCAAACCTTATTGAACTCTTTCGCATGAATAACCTTCTGTGCAATTGTTCTTCCTGCATAATGTCTTTCCAACATGAAGAGCCATTTGCACATTTTCCCCCCCAAGACATGCTTATTGACCATACCTTTCAGCACGGAGTTCATGTTCATCTACATAGGTTGTTTTCCATATGCCTACACCCACCTAGCCAAATGCGCGCTTGGACCGTCCCGTCCATTGTAATTTTCTATTAATCTCACCCTAGGCTTCCCAAATCATGTGCGCATCATTCTCCTACATTCGCACCAGTTGTCAAAGCTTCCTTTGTGCGCACCCCACCATCTAAGCGGCGTAGCACGCAGTACCCAATCCAAGGCCCGGAAGCATTGCTTTATGGCACCTCCCTTTCAAATTTATCCAAGAAGGTATCTACCTCACTTAAACCATCATAAGTAGGCAGATTTCTTACTTCTATCGGTACACAGCGCAGTGACCTTGTCATCATATTACAATTCGACGTGGTTACTTGGTGTAACCAATTCTACCATCGCTCTATCTCCTCATCAGAATCTACAGTACAGGAGCTCTCGCGCTCCCATGAAATCTACTCATCCGCAGTAGGATTTACCTAGTCTCTCTCTCACGCTGTGATTTTGTAGATATAGTCCAAATCATCATCACTTTCATAGTTGTGCACCGGCTCTATATAGCGCGATCCTTCAGCAGGGTCCAGGGGTATAACTACACGTAGTGACTTCTTCTCAAAAATCATCTTGTGCTTCTTCAGATTAATCACCCCGTTCATGTCAGTGGCCCAATCAATTCCTAAGAGCGTGGGGTAGGGATTGTTGTCATCAACAATCTCTATCACTTCAAAGTCTGCTAGCGTGCTTGCTCCCTCAATTTCCATAGTTATTCCCTGCAATGGCCCCATGGGTATTATCTTCCTGGTTTTCCATTCGCAGCTGAATAGGAGACCACTGCAGCGCAGGTCGCCCCATTCGTTCCCATGTCTACTTTGGCAGAACATTCGCATCTGATCCCAAATCCAGAATTACTTGGTCCATTTCATATTCTCCAATCTGCGTGGTTAACCTCATTTCTCTTCCCATCCTTCTCTTATGGTTTCCAATCTTTCAGACTACGTGCGGTTCTCCTAGCGCAGTCCCAGCGCATCTGTTAATGAGTTCCTGTAATCCTTTTACAACTTTACTGTCACGCAGTAACTTCATACATGTTTCCAGGAACATTGTGAGCATCGATTGGTCCACCTCCGGCTCCGGTCTATCTTTTCTTCCTGAATTGGAGGCCTCAACGAAGCTCTTCTTAGCTTCCATGAAGGTTTCCCAAGTGCACTCCAAATCAAACTCTGCTTCTTTCGTGGGAGCTTTGCGAACCGAGGTACTATCTTCTAGTTGTTTTCCTTTTTCATCTCCCGTCGTGATTCCACATCAGAGTATAATGTTCACATTCGGATCTTCTTCGTGCGGCTCAAACCTCATCATCTGCAGGTTCTGAGTCTGGGGAGGCGGTAGCGCTCCTCTGTCGCATATCCTAGCTATCAACGTAGGACAATATTCTTTCTCATGATCAAACAAGGTACAATACAAACATGATGGGCACGTTGGGTTTGTGCAATCGTGGGCATAATATCCTGGCCCTTTGCAATTGTAGCATATCAACTGTCCATGACCTCTTCCAGGTCCTCCTCCACCCCGGCCTCGTCTGCACCCGTGAAATCTGGTTTGCGCCATTCCTGCATTTTGGTCTAGGGGCTGCGTTTCAGCCTGAACTCTGTAGGTGGTAGTTTTATGCATCATCAACTCATAGCTTCTACAAGTGCGCTCATCGTGTCCCACTGACCTACAAAAGTTACAGAACAACTGTTGCGAATTTTTTGTATACTTCTGTAACAAGTGGCAGTTGTCCGTGGCATGTTTTCCAGCTATTTGACAAATCGTGCACCACAAAGTAGGCACCGTGCTAGTTCCTTCTTGCGCTTATGGCCTTAAAGGCATCGGTCCTCCTCCTGCTAGGTAATTTGCGAAATATGGGCAGTGTTCCTTGTCATGACCTTGGCCAATGCATTTTACGCACCACACCTCTTCATACACTTCTGGTCAAGCTGGTCTGTCTTGTTTTAGACTCTGCATCTCAAGGCATAAATTCTTTAGCTACGCATGGATCTGTTGAACTCCTAAGTTAGGATCTTGCATCGGGGTCTCATGTAGCCTCATCGCGATCTCTAAGGCCTCTGCCTAAGTCGTTAACTTCTGTTGTGATAGCGCACTCCTTAAATGTCGTGTAAGCGATGCTACAAACCATTAGCGATGTTGTCCATCCGTCAAATTCATATTAGCTTCATGAATCATACATTTCAGCCTCTAATCTAGCTCCCAAGGAGTCTCGCCTGGTAGCATCGTGATCTCTTTGAATCCAATGATCGACCATGCTTCAGACTTCGGCCTGATGAATTCCTTATTTAGCGCAATTTGGATATCTGCGATTCCCACATTTGGATTATCATTGGAGTGCTTGATATACCAGTGCAACGCGTGATCCTGCAGGGTGCTAACCATTGTCACTTTCTTTATATTGTCATCTGTAACTCCTTGCGCTTCCCCTACGACTCTCAAAACGAACAAAAATTGGTCCGGATCCTCATTTCCTAATCCCTTGAACACAGGAAACTTCATTGTACTTTCCATATTGAATCGCAGTGGTGGTGGAGGTGGTACGGGTGAAGATGGAGGTGATGGTGGTGAAGTTGGTGGCAGTGTCGGTGGGGGTGGTATTTGCGGAATTCTTTGCCTTATCAAATGGATCGCACCTCGCGAAGAGACCTTCGTGACCTCTTCCTCGTCCCCTCGCGGAGGTGAAATCAAGGGGCTACTTTCTGGTCCCTTCCTTTGTTCCTGTAGGTTTTTCCACTTCGTGTAGCCTCGAACATCAAGGTAATTGCATAACCCTCTTTTCGCACAATAACATTTTAATTCAAGTATTTAGATACTTTACGTACTTACCTCGCGGTCGCTTTGCCTCACTATAGATGACTGAGGTGTCGACCGTGAACTCAATACTGAATCTTCCTATAATCTGATCGAGCCAATGATCAACATCATGCACGATCTTATCCTTTTATGCTTCTAACCTTCACACTAAATCTGGGGTCCACACAATAGGACCATCGAGTTTCTACCTTCCTTAGCTATCTGCTAGCTTCGTGATCCACTTGTACAACTTAGTAGGGAAAGACGCGAAGAAGATTTTGTGGATCTCCGTGTATAGGTAGCAGTCTAACCACTCTTCTTTTGACAGTTGTGGATTCCTGTTCTCCTGCGTCGCGAACTCATGAATTCTTCTGTCCAACCAGCCTTCAATTTCCTTCTTAGATGGATTCCAATGCTACAACATCAGACATCTCTATGCAGATTCTAGTCCTGCCAATGGAACCATTTGTTGGCTTGATGGGGCCTGACCCAGGTTTGAAGTTATTTAGCCAAACAAATCCCTACACTACTGGCCCTTTCGGCATCAGCCCACGGAGCGTAGACTGAAGTCTCACCCGGAGCAGTATCGAGGGATGCTGGAACCAAGTTTCCGCACCCTTGAGATGTCTGAGGTGTCGATTTAGTCCAACTGTGCCTACCTTTGTGCACTGCTACAACCTTCAATACCTTTGCAATCTGCTATAATCGCCTTTCGCACAGCCCTAACCAGGGGCTGAGATGCTTTCCTGTTGCTATGGCAACGATCTGCGCTATTTCCCCAAATTATACCGCATATCTTACTTATCTTCTTAAAGACCTTATTTAACTTGCGTAAACAGATATTCTTTCTTGCATTCACTTAATCAACACATTCATACATATTCACGCATCATATAAGCATTAAAAGTGCAATGTATATTCAATGTAACAGAAGCATAAAAAAGGAAATAAATACACAAAATGGATATGAAACTTCTCTTTATTAATGCTCCAACTATTACAGATATGCCTCACCCTGCACACTCAGTTGCAGGGGTCCACGCACTCTGCTGCAGACTACTAGGGCTATGCGCACTCAGTTGTAGAGCCTCCTCCTACTCTACAACCCAAAACTAGACTTCACACTTCGGTTATTCCGCTATGCTTCTATTCCATTATAAGATTGCTTTGATTTTTTAACTACTTAGATCCTCGCTCTATTTATATAATCCCATGGTCCGCGAACCATGGGTAGATATCTACAACCGACATTACATTACAAAATTGAGGGTGAACAACCCTATGACTCTTTTACAAGTTACGTGCTTTGCGCCCACAAAATGTGGAGTCTTTACATCAGAGTTATCATTTTTGACCAAAATCTGGGCTCTAAGCCCCAAAACTTTCCTTGGGGGATCCCGCACCCAACAGTAAATGAGAGAGGATAAGGAGAAAGGATAACTCATCATGTAGAGCCCAAAGCATCAATAATTCTATAATTAACACATGGAGCTTAAAGCAAATAAGAAATTCCACACTTATTTGAGTTACAGTAGATATAACCTCTACTGAAGAGGGGCTGGGTGCTATGATTCATGTAGTGCAGTTTTAAAGATCCAATTTCAGCCCTTCATATAGGAAAATGCATCAACAATTCAATACAAATGAATCTGTAAGGAGGTATGAAATATTCTAGTAGCTATTATAGCATGAATTCGGAGAAGAACATGAACATAATGGAATTTAACGGGAGGACAACATATTGTAATACTCAAAGGGGGAATCACCACCATTTCTTTCATATTCTAAAAGAGCTATATTATCAACTTATACAATTTTGAGAATACTTGTAGCTTTTTCTTCTAGATTTATGAACCTTTTTTAAGTGTTGCTTCCCCAAATTTATAAGAAGAAGGGGAGCATTGAGAATTCATGACACAAAATATCTCTGGGCTGAGTCTCAGCGATCAGACCAACTAGTTGTCTCAGCCCATGGATGGATCTATGGCCCAAAATCATTACAAAATAATAATTTCCTCATTAAAAGGTCGGCACATTACAGGATAATAAAGCAGATGAAAACGTTAATACAATATCTCCACGCCCATCCCTGTGGTCTCTCAGCTGGCTCCAGTCATTTCTGCCTTTACTACTTTTGGCGCCAACCCTGGATCCATGTCACAAAAGGGCCTTTTTGGGTCTGCCCATGCCTAGCTTTGAATGTTCCATCTCCCTTATTGAATGCCACAACTTCTTTCGGCAGTAACCCATTGCACCTTTAAAGTTCTGCAAAACACTATCACTATCCTGATACACCTGGTGATGTGCTTATGGATTAATATGGATGATTTTCCTGAGCTAGCCCTTATCACTAAAACTTTATGAAATAGGCGAGTTCTGATCCCCTTTAGGCCCCTTCGCTTCAACCCCTTTCTGTGATTCTTCTCATGTGAACGGGGGATATGACTAGGTGCTTAGTCCTTGAGCGATAGGGCCTTTGCTCTCCCTCCCAAGGGGTATTTTTCCTTTGTTACATAGAATACCACATCCCAATGCTTGATACACTTTACCTTTGGCATCTCCCCTTGAAACTTGTGATCGTCGATCAGTAAGATTGGGCCCACCCAGGACATCATGTTAGTATTGTGGTAGATAGTGGATAGGATGAGTGGTTTTTCAGAGGGGGGTGTGATTAGTAAGTGGTAAGTGAGGGGTGTTATAGACATATTTGGGCACTGCAACCCCAAACTCATATGTCCATAAACCAAGGGCTCTTTAACCCCTAAAAGTGTTGTTTAATACCCTAAAGGATCATGGTCAACTAATTACATCATTTCCCATAAGTTCCACTTGAAAAACCACTCAGAAATGGCCAAAACTAGACCATACTGACTGCTCCATGGTCAAGGTGTGATGCATACTGGCTACAACACTAGCCAGGTGTGATGCATACTAAAAGAGCCTTCTGTGGGGTGCAATGAGCGAGAATAGACAAATGGCAGAGATAGTTTTCTAAGTGGATGATCATGGAATCTTCCAGAAACTTCTCATTTGACACTTGCCTCTCTGAATTCGCCCAGGGATGAGTAAGAGATCAATGAAATCCCCAAGTGGAACCAAGAAATATTAGTGGAATGACACTAATAAAAAACCTAGAGCTGACTCACACCCTTGCAAGACATCTATAAATGGATCCCTCATCTGAGAGATCTAGAGGCTAGAATTTTGTAATTTGTAAGGAAGTGCAGCTAGTTTATCTGTGAGAAGAGACATTGTATTGTTGGGTGATCTTGCTTTTCATGAGGTGAAGAGGGCTTCTCTGCTGGGAGGATGATGCTGGATTAGACAGCTGGGTTGTAATCCTCTCTTCTACTATTAATAAAGTTCTTTGAGTTTTCCTCCATATAACCGTGTGTTTGTGAATCTTATTGTTTATGAATGCAATTGTATGGTCAATGTATTTCTGATTCTGCATTGTTTATGATGTTTTAGATAGAGATGCTTTGATGGTTTTCTGTTACTTTGACTCTACAAGTACTCTTTAAAGCAGGACAAGTAGGATAGGAGTGGAAAATTATATCAAGGAAGAGAGAAATCAAGCAAGGATCCAAGTAGAAGATCCAGGTTGGTCCTCTTTTCTTCCCTCTTATCTATTACACTTAAAGGAAATCTCGAATTTCTTTGATTGTTTGTTTCTAAGATAGCTACCCATCTTAGTGGGACTAGCAGATCGAATAGACACTAGTTTTCCCGGAAACAAAATGGCGACTCCACTGGGGAGTGAATAGTTTGTTTGTTTGTTATTGTTGTTTGCTTTATAAACTACAGACAGAGCCTGAAGTTAGCCAGATAGCCTTCGAACGGCCTTTGCTATGCAATTGCGAAGTAGATGAATGCTGCTTTAGTCAATCTCCAGGTTGGTTTATGAACTAAACATCTGACTTACAAGCATTCTAAGTGCCCTTGTGGTAGCTCAATAACCTCATAAGATCATACCCCTGTACTTTGTTCTTTACTGTTCATAATAGCTCAGCCTTAATCCCTGATCTCAGCTACAAATTTGACCAAAAACCCAACTCACTTTCACTCCCTGGCCCATCGCACTTTCTGTGAGTGGAAACCAGTATGCATCGCACCTCCCATGTGTAGCAGGTGAGATGCATCCCTGTTTCTTTGAAGGACATGTGCGATCACTGAGTGATCTCATTTCTCTCTTGGAAATTTGGTTTTTTGTCCTTGTTTACAGCTTTGTTTGATTGTATTGCTGCTTATGATCAGTATCTCATTGTTGAAGCCTCCTTCCTTTACATACTTCAGCCTCCATTTATTAGGATTTGTAAATGATTTTATGTATTTGTCCATCATTTGCAGTCCTTATTTGTCAAAAGTAGCTTAATCGAATTGTCGTTTTTGATGCAAAAAGTGTCGTAACTGTCATTTTGAGTCAAAAAAGAGTGTCATAAAGTCTTCATCTTCTAAATAGTCGATTGTACTTTCATCATTGTATTTGATTTTAATTGTTAATATTTGAAGTGTCGAACGCAGTTTTCTATTCGAAATCGAAAAGTGTCGTTTTAGTCTTCCTTTCGTTTTTTGAAAAGAAATTGTTGAAATGTCACTTTGAAGAAAAATAGTTCAGATCTATACTTAGTTTTCCTTTTTAGCATTCTCACATTAAGGAAACGAAAAACAAATACATGCATGTGCATTTGCATTTAGACTGTGTGCGAAAATGATTTAGGAAAAGTGCATTTAGTGTGTGCTCTTTGCTCTCTATTGAAAGAATCATAATCTTCTTTCCTTAGTAGCTAGAATTTTCATTGCTAAAAGAAAATAAATGACTGTTGATTATTTTAGATTGCATATTTAGGAATTTTACATCTACATCACGCGGTGAACCTTGAAAGATAAACTTCTAAGCAAGATCAACCCTAAAATAAATCTCAATGAACATAAAAACGCTTTGGAACCTAATGCAACACATCTAGAAGTCTAGGCTAGAGACGTGTTCCAGCGCCGCAGAACCTGGTAACTATTGTTTTCATCGAAGGTTGGGTGATTCCTCCTCTTTGATATGACAAGTGCTAGTACGGACTTGTGCTCCTCGTACCGTCGAGTATATATTGGGAGAACACAATAGGCTGATATCCTTTATCCATAGGAAGCCGTGTTTACTGCCCTATCGATCGCAATGCACTAAACACAACATTCGGGAAGATTGATTGTCGTACATAAGTCCTTGGTAATTTCTCTTTAATTTATCACCAAGGTGTATTTTGCAGTTTTGTGATTGGTTTGGTAATCCGTCTGTCTAGATTTCTAGAGTAGTCACTTTCATTCCTTTTCGACTCCCTTAAAAGAAAAGGTCCATCTGAGCACTTGTCACTTTAGGCTCATTAAAAATTGAAGGTGACTAGAGTCATCTTTAGCTTTTTCTCGACTCTTAAAAATTGAAAAAGCAAAGTTGTGTCAAAGCGTCTTTAAAATTTATCTAATATGGAACATATTTTTCTCCTTAATTTTGAGTTGATCAAATAATCTGCAATAGTGGAAGAAAGTCAATCAAAACCCCGTTGTTCACAGAGACTAGCGAGTCAACCATCTTTGACTTTGGAGACAAAACCATTATGGGCAAAACCGTCTCGTTTAACGGAGTCCAATTCACTTGATTTATTTGAAACTTGTGTTTCAACATCATCAGAGACTACAGTTACTCCGATCATTTCTGGTACATCTACCTTTATAGAAGAAGCTCCGTAGTTACAAGAGGACATTAGAACTAATCCTAGTGTAATGGTAGACACTTCTATACTTGAGACAACTCCATCTAGAGTTGAGCTAGAGACTGAAGTTCACTTACCTGAACATCTGGAAGTTGAGTTCCAGAATTCAGAAGGTGTTACCCCTCCAGTATGTGTTACTGCAGAAACTATACCTTCTTTGGCTCCAAAAATATTTTATGGACCTGACGGTCTACCTCTTCCACCTGGACTGATTTCCATAGAAGAGATAGTAGAGGATCTCCCATCCAGTACTCCATTGCATTTTGGATATGGGATCCACTTATATCCTTCTAATCCTGAAGTTAGTTCTCTTAATAATCTTTCATCGCAAGCTCCTGTCAAATCGCTAGGAAATCTTTTGGATAGACTAAATATGTCTGAGCAACCATCAACACCTAGGACTATGTCAAGTGACATAGCTATGGCAGAGCTTCCTGTTGCCATTCCTACAATGTTTGCTGGTATACTATCTGTCCCGGCTAGTTATCAACCACTAGTTGGAGTCCACTCAGGGACTGTTTCGACGACATGGTCTGTTCCTATTTCTTCATCCAGAGTCTCATCTGGTATTTCTTATGTTGAAACTCAACAAATTGATCCTGTATGTCAGTATCAATTTGGGCAGTCCAGTCTTCAAAGACCGATCTATCCTTTAAGCACTGGATTGCCACCATATGGGGGGCAGTATGCCTTTTCATTGTTCCCTCCTGGAGAGCAACCATATGAGAGTTTACAACAAAATTCAGGACAAACTAGAATTACATCCAGCAGTTAGGTACCAATATTGTCTCAACAACCGAGGGTTATATATTCAATGCAACCAGTCCAACTTGTGTCGAATATTCCCACTACACCTACTATTGTGACTGTATCGCAAGTACAAGCACTACCTATTGTGTGTCAACCTCAAGTCTCTCAGGTTGCAATACAACAGCCTCTTGTTACCTAGAATGACTCTGGCTCAAACAGGTACTATCACTCTGCATCTTGGTCAATCATCCAGTATTAACAAATGGTCCAACAACCATGGCTGGTACAATATCAACAACCGCAATTCCAGCAAGCTTACCAAGGACCTGAGCAACAAGGCTTTGTAGGTAACGAGCAATCGCATTTTCAAAACAGTCATTAACAACCATACTATAATGGTTATGCCCATCAACCTTATCAAAGTTATCAGCATCAGATACATTATGCTAGTATGCAAAGACCTACTACTCAAGTGATCCCATCTTATCCTAGGTATGCTTCACCAAACCTGAATCAACAGTTGCCTTTTGTAGCAACTCTAGAATTACCAGATCTCAGCTGGCTGACGAATGATCTAATTGCTTATGCCCCTTGGTGGCCAACGATTCCTCATAAACTTCTCTCTAATATTCCTAAATTCAATGGAAAACCAGGTGAAGATCCATCGAATCATGTAATGAATTTTCATTTGTGGTGTTCATCTAACACCCTAAATGATGATTTGATTAGGCTTTTCCTTTTTCAGAGAACGCTCACTGGTCCAGCAGCAAAATGGTATATTGAATTGCCTAGAACTTCGTTCGATAACTTCAGCACCCTTGCCACTACCTTTTTAACCCATTTTCAGTTACCCATAAGGTACGAAACAGGGACAGAACTACTTACCAATTTTAAACAGACAACAGCCACTCACATATCTGATCATATTCATGAGTGGCGGCATCGTCGTCGAATGGTAAAGATGTATGTTCCTGATCAGCTTTTAGCTGAATGGTTTATTAAGTCATTATTGCCCTCTATTACAGAGGATGTGGCTAAGGGAGGAGTTATCACTGAAGAGCAAGTCATTGCTCGTGCATAATATTTAGACTTGATTTATACTCAGTCTGGCATGCTCTACGAAAAAATTCCCGACGCTTCTAGACCAGAATTTTCCGTTCCTCCACCTCCTAAATCAAACAAGGACTCTCATGCCCGTGATGGTGTGATCGGTACCATAAGCACGAAAACCGCAAAGGCTCCATCTAGAAAAGCCCTTGCAGTTTCTGGTCAAAAAGAAAATGAAGAACCTCTTTCCTTGGAGATTAATGCCATGTCATCTGACAAGGGCAAAAATCCAAAGCAACTAGGGGCAAGAAGAAAGGGAAAAATAATAAGAAGAAACAGGAAAATTCACCTCCTGAAAAATCTTCTGAAAACCCTGCTGAACAAAAGAAACCTCGTTATCCATCTTACATATGCGATGATGAGCATTTCATGAAAGATTGTCCACATAAAGCTGAGGTTATGAAATTTTTAAAAACTTCAAATACCCCAGCGGTGTTGACTAATCCGTTTCTGAGCCCAGAAACAAACTTGGTTGCTATCGATCATGCTTCCCCATCCCAAGTGATTATGCTATCCATCTCGAAACAACAAAATGATGCTTTGATATCGGCAAGGAACAAAGATTATGGGAATCCATAGTCGTCGAACAACAAGGCTACAGATCAACCTAGTAGTTCGACAAAACTTCGCTCGAAGTTGTTCCACCCATCATTCCTCAACTGACTATAAATCCGCCAAAGGGAGTAGCACATAAATCGACATTTAATCCTCGTGCCCAAGCAGCACAGAATTATAATATAGTGGAGGATTTGGCCCAATCGCCATCCGCTATGTCGACACTCGAAGTACTGTAGAATTGCCCCTCCCAAAAGCGGGCTTTGTTATTAGCGATAGGTGGGATTGATCCAGCGGATTCCAATCTGGTGGCCTTTAATCATAAAGGATACAAACCTCAGTTACCATCCCAGCTCAGTTTCCTTATATAGGTAAAAGCCCTCAATAAAACTGTTCATCGAACAATCATTGATGAGGGGGCATCTACCTGTATTATTGTTATCGGGAAATCTAGTGTCCACTCGGAGCTGCTAGTCCCACTAAGACTGGTATCTATCTTAAAAACAAACAAACTAAAACTACTTTTGCTTTCCTTTATGAGAAGTAGATAAGAGGGGAACAAAGGACACCAACCTTAGTCTTGCGCTTGGTTCCTTGCTTGGTTCCTCTCCCTTCTGACATATCTTTGCCGCTTCCCTTTCGTCTCCCAGCTTCAAAGAGCACCTATGGAATCAAAGCAGCATAGCACTATCCAAGAACAGAGATCTACAATCATAAACAATATAGGACCAAATATATATTGACCACACAAATGCATATATCATCAAACATACAAGAATGTGGAGGAAAACTTGAATAGCTTTATTAATA
>APFE031089836.1:128875-143532 GCA_000404065.3 Pinus taeda | reverse complement strand
CATGATTGACATTTTTACAGGTCAAATATGTCATTCTTTGCATGCTGCAATGCTCCATATTTGCTAACAGAAGCCAAAGAAGAAGGCCATGGGAGTGTGCTGGTCCAAGTGCCACTGCTGTATTCCAATTTTGATGAGTTATTCCATTTTTGAAGAATTTTTAGTTGAAGGGAGGTCCAAACAGCTTAATCTTGGTCTCCCTAGGTTTCAATTTCCTGTTGTAGAATATAGAGAAACATTATCTGTCCAAACAGCTTAATATTGGCAGATTCTTAGATAGGTAGAGAAGCAAGGGTGCTCAACAGCCTAATATGAGCCCCTGGATGAAATAAGTGTAAATGTAGATAGGAGGACAACAAAAAGAAAAAGTTGAAAAGCTGGGTTTGCGAGTTCAAGTGCACCCAAACCAAAAGAAGATAAAATGCTAGGTAAGTAGGCCGGGTAAGTAGTTTTGTTGTTGTAGAAATCAAGCTATGTGATCCATTTCATGTTTTCAAGTGTTATATTTATCCAGATCATAGTTTTAAAGGCACTTTTCCATTTTGATCAGATCAAGCGAGGAATGTCTAACTTCCCCTTCTTCCTCTTTCCTCAATCACTCACTAACTTCCCCTAAAGAGGTCAAGATCTGCTTGATATCTCTTAGTCTCATCATTTTTCATATCAATTGCCTTGGTAAAAGATTTTCTTTACTCAAGGAATGTTCATACTTCCTCTATAAGTCCTATTTCCCCTTTTTAGCCTAAGAGTTATATACTTAGTGCTTTCTTGCCACAATTCATATTAACTGCTAATTTTATTATGTAACTCCCTATCTATCTCCCCTTCCCCTACTAAGACTATGTTAAATAACTCCCCTATATACTTATCCCCTTCCCTTGGTTGAAAAATAACCATAAGTATCCCTTGGGAATTACTAAGTTTGCCTGAAACTTAGTAAGAACCCTCCTTATGTCTCAAAAAACCATCTTCCGATGCAAAGGACCCCTTCCTATGCATTAAAGTCCCTCCTCTAATGTATAAAAACCCCCTTATAATGTCTTTGGACTTCTTCCATGGCATAAAGCTTTCCCCGATCGCATAGACCCTTTGCCAATCCATACTTCATGCCTCCGATTCAATCCCTTCCCCTCCGACGTGATATCACTATCGGGGAGAGGCGATTAACAGTTGACCCTTGTAAATATGCAGCTCCGATGCCTTTTCACCGATTGCGATATCGCAAATCAGCAATCGGCGGTCGCAAGAGTCATGTCCCCGAATGCATGCCGCAACTACTTTGCTCCGATGCGATATTGCTATCGCACCCGAGAGCATATTGCATCGCAAATACTTCCTCTCCGCATGCCTCCATTTATTCATATATTTCGTTTAAAACATGATTTATCATTAAACCATGTTTCACTGCAAGTCCATCGCAAATCGAAACATTTCAATTATCGCTATCGCATCGCAATAACATATAAGGCGCCACATCCTCCCCATTACATCACCTCTGCTCCGCCGATGCTCTGCCACGTTGCCGCCACTTCATCCCTTTCCCGCCTGCGCCCTGCCACCGTATCATTACCACGTCACCCTGCCACGTCACCCTGCTGTCGTTATCTACCATACTGGGTCCCACCGCTGACGTCATGTTGACGTCACCCGCCGAAAAAGGCGCGGAAGTGCGAAATCACTGCTTAGGAAGCCCGGAATGAAAAACTGAGGCAGTTTTCGATGCGCGATTAGCGCTTAGAAAAAAATGGCCAAAATGGAAAGTCTCGGCCTCAGCGCAGTCAGCAGCATACAATTCCTCCTTTTTGTGGAAATTCTTCAGAGTTAAATACTATTTTTGATCGGCCAGCGCCGATAGCATCCCAAAGGCCACGGAAGCATTTGCAGCAGTTATTTTCCGCATTAAAATGGTAGATAAAGGGGCGATTAGACTGTTTAAAGTATATCAGCTGAAGGAAAAGGCCTAGAGGCATGCCAAAGCATATCAAGGAAGCGGCAAAGAGTATAAGAGGAGATGAAGCCAAATTTCATGTCAAAGAGTATCAATGTTGCGGCAAAGTGTATCAGTCATCAGTATCAGCGGAAGTCTTTATTTTCAAAGCAGATGGCATTAAAATAGATCGCTCAAAGTCAAGAAGCAGTTAAATAGCCCATTTAAAGCTCACTAAAGCAGAATTAATACGCTCCAATGCCACTCAGCAGTAGCAGAACCGCCTAAAGAGGCAATTCAAGTGATCTAAAGCCCAGACTTTGCAAAAACAATGTATAAAGACATATGAGGGCGGTGCTGCAAGTCCCAAGGCATAGTTATTATAGAAATGGCCAGCGCATTGCTCAAGGGACCTTATTAATTCATTTTGATGCCTGCTGCCCCAGCGCAGCTGTTAGATGGATATTTTGTTGCATTTATGTTCAGCAGAAAGTAGCTAGATCACAGTTATTGCCACAAATCTTCCTTGAGATCTGTTTTGTAGATATTTTTCTTATAAATACAGCCCTGAACAATGTAATAAGGGTTGTTGTTGGTTGGTTGGTTGATTAGTCTGTTAATGCACTCCAAGAGAGACTCGCTCTGTATCTGATATGTTTTACTTAATCAAAGATTGTTGAAAGCTTGGAGGATGGACTGCTTGATGTGTTGTTAATGGTTTTGAAGAGTGAATGATGAAATTCTTGTGCTACTATATGGTTCAATAAGTGTTTCTTACCTCTGTTATTTCAATTTCACATATGCTCAAGTCACAGAACGAAAGTCTAGTTTAGAATTTGCTTACCTGCACTCTATGCTCAGTTTTTGTGGCTTCTTAATGTTTTCCTCTTGATTTAGGCATAAATATGGATTCCTTATGGCTCATATTTGCTCTACTTCACATATGAATGACTGTTATTTAGGAATTTTTAGCTGCTCCTAAATAGGGCTCGTTCATCTTCCCTCTGCTAACCTGATTGAGAGATTCTTTGTTGCCTCTCATTCCTTAGCCTTCAATCCATCTCCATTTAGCTTAAATGTTGTTTCATGTGTAGCTATCTTGCTTCATATTCCTCTTGTGACCAAGAAACGCACCAGCAGTCTTACTCCACGACTCCATGCCCAATGGTTTGAAACTTATCACACTATGCATTGCTTCTCTGCTTGAAAGAATCCTCCTTCCACCCAAACACAAAAAAAACCCCTTTGAACCCAATAACTAGCCTAAAATCATCATCAACAAAGCTAAATCATTAAGAGAGAGCCCTCTCTGATTGCAGGTGGGATAGAACCTGTAATCCAAAGATTGGTTTGTGGTTACCTCGGTTGTATCCCTTCAGGAGCTTAGGGACAACATGAATGTTAACATTAATGGCGACTCCACTGGGTATCATCCTCAGATAATCTCACAATTCCAGTTCGAAGCTCCGTTGAGAAAGAAACAGACCTTTAAAAAGTTTCTGTTTAACCAATATTCTTAGAAAAAGTCCTCAAAAAACAAGTTAGAAGCTGGCTCCCAAGAGAAATCTGTGTCATAAAAGGTCCAATCCAGACCCAAATCCCCCAGCCATTTTTGAAAATCCGAATTTAATCCCAAGGAACCTCAGGAAACTAGAGCGAACAAAAGATTTTGCTGATTCCATTCCTGAAACAGTTCAGCCAAGTTGTGTTCCAACCCCTGTCAAAGTTTTATTCCGTTCAACCCCAAGTTCCCCTTGCTCATCATCCACCTCTCCAAGCACCTCTTCCACACCTCCGTTCACTGCACATACTACCACTACTACTCCTATAATCCCAGTTCTTCCAGCTGTTCTGTTTATCCTTGTTGTTCCACTTATCCCTGTTAATATGGCTAACAGATATGCACCTTTACAGCTGCCTGCTAATCCCGGGGCTATGCCTCAGGATTACCAGACTAAAATAACTTATTTTGATGGCAAAAGTGCCTACACAGCCCTTCATCATACAAATAAAATTCAATATTACTTTGAAAGTTATGAGATTGACGATGATAGTGTGAGAATGAAATTTTTTGTTCAAAGTCTGACAGGTGACGTCGGGACTTTGTTTAGAGCGCTCCCAGCCAATTCCATAGCAAACCCAGAAGCCTTATACCAGTCATTTATCAACAGGTGGGAGAAAAAGAAAGACCCATTGCACATATTATCTGAATATGAAACCATCAAAAGAGGCTCTCAGGAGACTGTCTTGGACTATTGTGCAAGATTTAATAATGTTTATAATGCAATACCCCAGAACTGAAGACCTCCACCTGATCTTTCTTTGTACAAATATCCTGATGGTTTTGATACCGATATGGATTATCAGTTAAGGGAAAGAGCCCCTCAAAGCATGGCAGAGATGCAAAATGTTGCTGTTAGTGTGGAGGCAAACCTAATTGCCAAAAGAAACAAAGCTAGAATAGAGAGAAGAACCACCTTCAAGGAAGAACCCTCAGCCTTAGACCAGAAGCTAGATGCTATTATCAATGGCATGAATAGGCTGGGACACAGAGTAGAGAGTGTTGAGAGGAAATCATTATGGGAAGGACAACATCCAAATACCATAAGGAACCCAAATTTCAGAAAGAATCAAAACCCAAATGCTGGAAGGGCTAGTCCCGACCATGATATTAGGCCTCCTTTCCAAGAAAACTACACAGAAGCATCCACATCCAGTGAGCCAACAGAGGAGACTCACATGAACTTGATAGATTTGAAAAATGACCAACAGATTTTTCTAACTCAAGAAGATCAAGACTACCATGATCTAAATCAATTTCAGACTAAGTCTGGAGAGTCTTTTGATTTTAAACAAGGTTATGATTCTGCTGTGTATGAGGTCCACAAACAATATAAGCTAAGAACAAGAACCATTGATAACCTTGCTCCTAGCAAAACAAAAGAGAGCAAACAACCCGACAAGATTAAAGGCAAGGTTATCATAACAGAACCAGCTGATAAAACTGTCCCAAACCCGCACCAAGTGACTATAGAGGACATAACAGACATGCAGCCTCCTATTGATCAGCCTCTGCCTCCTTCTTCCTCAAAAGAATATTTGAACAACACTCCTAAAAATCTTCCCAAAACAGAAATACCACAAAGTGTCATTCACCATAACGCTGATAATCAAAAAGAAAACACAGAAAATACTCTTGAAAAGGAGAAATCTGCTATTGCTAATGCAAAGATTCCATTGGAAAAACCATTTAATTTAGAAGCAGAGATTGGAAAACTTAAGATATCCATCCCCCTCTTAGAACTTGCGAAGCATGATGTTTATAGGCAATAAATTCAAAGGTCACTTCAAATGCCAGAGGTCAAGGATGATGTAAATGTTTTAGATGATACCTCTGAGCTGTTGTTTGGTCCAGAAGTCAATGAAAAATCAACATATGGATCTGTTCTACCCTTTTATGTCAGTTTGCACATACATGACAAAATCTTGCATAATGTTGTGTTTGACTCAGGTGCCTCACGTAACCTTATGCCCAAAGCTGTAATGGAAAAGCTAAACCTTGATATAACAAGACCCTACAAAGATCTATACTCCTTTGACTCAACTCAGGTCAAGTGTTTAGGCTTAATCAAAGACCTTTGTGTGTCTTTAGTCCAATTTCCCAACAAGACAATCCTAATGGGCGTAGTAGTTGCTGACATTCCAACAAATTATGGCATGCTCCTATCAAGATCATGGGGAGAAAAACTCCAAGGATCCCTCCGACTTGACCTCTCTTATGCCACTATATCTGTCTTTGGGCAACCAAAGACACTCTACAGAGAAACACTGATGAAGTATGTGGTTAGTAGTGAGGAAAAGCCCCAAAATTTTCCAATTTACTCAATCCATTCTGATATGGATTCATTTATTCTTTTTAATGATGACACCAATCCTCCAACTAACGAGAAGCCTTTAGCTTTAGAGCTAGAAACATGCATAAACGAGGAATCGGTTACCCTTGCACATGAAATTGTCAAAACAACCAATGTAACCAGCCTACAAGAAGAACCTCCCCAAACAGAAATTTTAAATCTGCCCAATCCTAAAATGACCAAAACTCTTAATAGCAACCACAAGCAAGAAATCACATGGTATTTAGAGTTTGATGGCTCTGTTAACAAGTTAGGAGCAGGGGCAGGGATATGGATTCACAATACACATGATAATCATGCAGAAGGCCATGCCTACAGACTAAATTTCAGATGTACGAACAACATGGCAGCGTATGAGGCTCTCCACTTAGGCCTAAAATTGCTCAAAGTTCTAGGAGCTACAAAAGTGTCCATTCTAGGTGACTCTGATTTAATCATACAACAAATGAAAGGTAACTTTGTTACTAATGACAATAGAATGAGGGCCTATAGGACTGCTGCCACAGAAATACTCAATTCCTTCACTGAATCCAATCTTGCCAAGATTTCAAGAAATCATAATATTCATGCACACAGCCTAGCCACTTTTGCTAATACATGCAAGCTTCCCTTTGAGCCAAATCACCATTTCACTGCTGAGATAAAACATAGGCCCGTTGTCCCAAATAATGTTAAAGATTGGCAAGTGTTTGAAAATGATGCCCAGATTAACAATTTCCTCACTCTTGAGTGTGAGTTTCCAAATATAAACATTGACATGGATGTCATGAATGATTCCCAACAGCAAACAAATGAAAATCAGTAGGCTGTAACAGCTGCAACAGCAAAACAAATCCTCAACCCAACTATTTTTGACAATGCAAACATAGACGAGCTGAAACAAATGCATTTAGAGGAAATAGCCAAAGAAGAGGTTGAGTTCATTGATCTAAAGGATAACTTTTTGCCTGTTGGCCTAACTCCATTAGAAGACATGTTTGATGATAATGATGTGCCCAAAAAGCCAAAAATGGAGCCTTTAAATGCTGCCATAGAAGAACACAACATAGGGACAGCAGAGAAGCCCAAAATGATTAAACTGTCCAAACATCTGCCTCCTGATCAAAAATCAAAGTATGTTGGTTTGTTCAAAGAGTTCCAAGATGTATTTGCATGGAGTTATGAAGATTTGAAGTCCTATGACACCTCAGTGATCCAACATACCATTCCCTTAAAACCAAATAAAAAACCATTCAAGCAAAAACTTAGAAGAATTAACCCAATGCTTCTTCCCCTCATTGAGAAGGAAGTAAAGAAAATGTTTGAAGCAGGTATCATAGCACCCATTAGATTTTCTGAATGGGTATCCAATCTGGTTCCCACAAGGAAAAAAATCAGGTGAGATCAGACTGTGTGTACACCTAAGAAACTTAAACCAAGTCTCTCTAAAAGACCACTATCCTTTGCCCAAAATGGGCCACATCCTACAAAGAGTAGTGGGGTCATCTAGAATTTCTTTACTAGATGGATTTTCAGGTTTCAGTCAAATACTTGTTCACCCGGATGACCAAGACAAGACAGCCTTTACCACACTGTGGGTAACATTTAAGTATGTTAAAACGCCTTTCGGGCTAAAGAACGCTGGTGCCACCTTTCAAAGGGCAATGGATATTGCATTTGCCAAGGAAATACATGATTTCCTTGTTGTTTACCTTGATGACTTAACCCCTTTCTCTAAATCCGATCAAGAGCACCTCAAACACTTAAGGCAAATATTCATAACATGTAGGAAATATGGCATTTCCTTGAACCCCAAGAAGTCCTTGTTTGGCCTTGAGGAAGGTAAGTTGCTAGGCCATATAATTTCAAAAGACGGTATCAGAATTGATCCGGAAAGGATCCAAGCCATCCTCCAAATTCCCTACCCAAGAAACATAAAAGAGTTGCAAGCATTCCTTGGAAAGATCAATTTCCTAAGGAGATTCATCCCAAATTTAACCGAACTGATAAGACTGTTGAGCAACATGTTAAAAAATGATGCCAAGGTAAAATGGTCTCTTGAAACCAAGCAAGCTTTTGAGAGTATCAAAGCTGCCTTGACTCAAACGCCTGTCCTCACAAGTCCACAATTTGACAAAGATTTTATCATTTTTTCTTTTGCATCTGAGCACACCATAGAGGTTGTCCTTTTGCAAAAGGATAATCAAGGAAATGAAAAGCCAATTGCATTTTTCAGCTGAGCCTTAAGAGATGCGCCCTTGAAATACCAAATCATGGAGAAGCAGGCCTATGCCCTTGTTACGGCCATTAAAGACTTCAGGATTTACATTTTATATTCCCATGTGATTGCCTATGTCCCAAACTCTGTTGTAAAAGACATATTAACTCAAGAGGGACTAGAGGGCAAAAGAGACAAGTGGATTTCCAACATTCTTGAATATGACATTGAGATAAAACCCACCAAGCTGATAAAGGGACAAGGTTTAGCCAAGCTAATGTCCGAAACAAACTTTCAAGCCTTAGACATTAACCAACTAGACAATGAACAGGAGTTGGCGATTCCACTGATCAGTGAAACCTTTTTACAATCCCCATGGTATGCTGATATTTGATTTGTATTGTTAAACCTGTGTGCTCCCCCAGGATTTTCCAGGACCAAAAAGAGATTTTTAAAGATGAAATCATCAAAGTTTTGTGTCATAGATGGTGCCCTGTTTTGGAAAAATCATGAAGGCATATTGTTGAATTGCTTGACTGTAAATGAAACTAACAACATCATGAAGGAATTCCATTCAGGAGACTGTGGAGGACATTTATATTGGAAGTCCACTGCTGAAAAGATTTTAAGGGCTGGTTATTATTGGCCCTCTCTATTTGCAGATGTCAAGAAATTTGTTGTTTCATGTCACAAATGCCAAATCTTTGAAGGGAAAAAGAAAATTGCTGCCTTTGCCCCTTAAGCCCATCTCAACTGAAAAGCCTTTTCAACAATGGGGTCTTGACTTCATTGGAGAAATCCATCCCTCTTCTTCAGGCCAACACAAGTGGATTTTAACAACCACCAACTATTTCACCAAGTGGATTGAAGTCATCCCATGTAGGCAAGCCAATGACTCCACTATTATCCAATTCCTTGAGGGCAATATCCTTTCTAGATTTGGCTACCCTGAGAAAATCATCACTGACAAAGCTGCTGCCTTCAAATCCAAAAAGATGATCAACTTCTGCCATAAATTTCACATTACCTTGGGCCACTCTACAGCCTACTACGCTCAAGGTAATGGCTTGGCCGAATCATCCAACAAAAGCCTCATCAATATCATAAAGAAAGTGCTAGAATAAAACAAAAAAACTGGCATAGGAAGCTCAGAAATGCCCTGTGGGGAGACAGACTTTCAACCAAGAGATCCTTTGGGATGAGCCCTTATGAGCTAGTATATGGCATGGAAGCCAGGTTTCCTTCATCTTTGGGCATTCCTACTATCAAAATATTACAAGAGATTCAGGCTGAACCAAATGACATTCAAAGAAGAATTAATCAGACCATTGATCGGCAACAAACCAGAGAGAAAGTGTATGACAGAGCTCAAATTTTGCAAGAGAAGATCAAAAAGATGCTTGATAAGAAAGCTAAGGCTAAGGATTTCTTTGTTGGTAGCAAAGTTCTAAGATGGCAGCACAGCTGAAGAAGGGCCCTGTAAATGGCCGAATGTTAAAGCATTATCATGATCCCTTTTGTTGAAGATAACCCAGCGGTATTATATCTGTACATAAATGATTGTATATATCAACACTCTGTTTTATTTTTGTGTAACAGCCCGAATGATAGAGCACGCAGAAGAAAGCAGGCAGTGCTGCACAGTTCACAAGAAATTCAGTTGAGGGAAAGTGTTGTTCTCATTCCAAAGTTTCAATTATCTAATAGTCAGCACTAAGAAGTTTCAATCTACAACAACAATAGAAGATCAAGGCAGTCTGACCTGTTGTTCTTGACTTTTCACAAGGAAAATCCATCCCCAAGTGGAGCCACTGTTAGCCTCCTGCTGCAGCAGGTTATTCATCTTTCATGATTGACATTTTTACAGGCGAAATATGTCATTCTTTGCATGCTGCAATGCTCCATATTTGCTAACAGAAGCCAAAGAAGGAGGCCATGAGAGTGTGCTGGTCCAAGTGCCAATGCTGTATTCCAATTTTGATGAGTTATTCCATTTTTGAAGAATTTTCAGTTGAAGGGAGGTCCAAACAGCTTAATCTTGGTATCCCTAGGTTTCAATTTCCTGTTGTAGAATATAGAGAAACATTATCTGTCCAAACAGCTTAATCTTGGCAGATTCTTAGATAGGTAGAGAAGCAAGGGTGCTCAATAGCCTAATATGAGCCCCTGGATGAAATCAGTGTAAATGTAGATAGGAGGACAGCAAAAAGAAAAAGTTGAAAAGTTGGGTTTGCGAGTTCAAGTGCACCCAAACCAAAAGAAGATAAAATGCTAGGTAAGTAGGCTGGGTAAGCAGTTTTGTGGTTGTAGAAATCAAGCTATGTGATCCATTTCATGTTTTCAAGTGTTATATTTATCCAGATCACAGTTTTAAAGGCACTTTTCCATTTTGATCAGATCAAGCGAGGCATGTCTAACTTCCCCTTCTTCCTCTTTCCTCAATCACTCACTAACTGCCCCTAAAGAGGTCAAGATATGCTTGATATCTCTTAGTCTCATCTTTTTTCATATCAATTGCCTTGGTAAAAGATCTGCTTTACTCAAGAAATGTTCATACTTCCTCTACAAGTCCTATTTCCCCTTTTTAGCCTAAGAGTTATACACTTAGCGCTTTCTTTCCACAATTCATATTAACTACTAACTTTATTATGTAACTCCCTATATATCTCCCCTTCCCCTACTAAGACTATGTTAAATAACTCCCCTATATACTTATCCCCTTCCCCTGGTTGAAAAATAACCAGAAGTATCCCTTGGGAATTACTAAGTTTGCCTGAAACTTAGTAAGAACCCTCCTTATGTCTCAAAAAACCATCTTCCGATGCAAAGGACTCCTTCCTATGCATTAAAGTCCCTCCTCTAATGTATAAAAACCCCCTTATAATGTCTTTGGACTTTTTCCATGGCATAAAGCTTTCCCCGATCGCATAGACCCTTTGCCAATCCATACTTCATGCCTCCGATTCAATCCCTTCCCCTCCGACACGATATCGCTGTCGGGGAGAGGCGATTAGCAGTTGACCCTTGTAAATATGCAGCTCCGATGCCTTTTCGCCGATTGCGATATCACAAATCGGCAATCGGCGGTCGCAAGAGTCATGTCCCCGAATGCATGCTGCAACTCCTTTGTTCCGATGCGATATCACTATCGCACCCGAGAGCATATCGCATCGCAAATACTTCCTCTCCGCATGCCTCCATTTATTCATATATTTCGTTTAAAACATGATTTATCATTAAACCATGTTTCACTGCAAATCCATCGCAAATCGCAACATTTCAATTATCGCTATCGCATTGCAATAACATATAAGGCGCCACATCCTCCCCATTACGTCACCTCCGCTCCGCTGATGCTCTGCCACGTTGCCGCCACCTCATCCCTTTCCCGCCTGTGCCCTGCCATCGTATCATTACCACGTCACCCTGCCACGTCACCCCGCTGACGTCATCTGTTGTACTAGGTCCCACCGCTGACGTCACTCACCGAAAAAGGCGCGAAAGTGCGAAATCGTTGCTTAGGAAGCCCGAAATGAAAAACGGAGGCAGTTTTCGATGCACGATTAGCGCCTAGAAAAAAATGGCCAAAATGGAAAGTCTCGGCCTCAGTGCAGTCATCAGCATACAATTCCTCCTTTTTGTGGCAATTCTTCAGAGTTAAATACTATTTTTGATCGGCCAGCGCCGATAGCATCCCAAAGGCCACGAAAGCATTTGCAGCAGTTATTTTCCGCATTAAATTGGCAAATAAAGGGGCGATTAGACAGTTTAAAGTATATCAGCCAAAGGAAAAGGCCCAGATGCATGCCAAAGCATATCAAGGAAGCAACAAAGAGTATCAAAGGAGATGAAGCCAAATTTCATGTCAAAGAGTATCAGTGTTGCGGCAAAGTGTATCAGTCATCAGTATCAGTGGAAGTCTTTATTTTCAAACCAGATGGCATTAAAAGAGATCACTCAAAGTAAAGAAGTAGTTAAATAGCCCATTTAAAGCTCACCAAAGCAGAATTAATATGCTCCAATGCCACTCAGCAGTAGCAGAACCGCCTAAAGAGGCAATTCAAGTGATCTAAAGCCCAGACTTTGCAAAAACAATGTATAAAGACATATGAGGGTGGTGCTGCAAGTCCCAAGGCACAGTTATTATAGAAATGGCTAGCACATTGCTCAAGGGACCTTATTAATTCATTTTGATGCCTACTGCCCCAGCGCAGCTGTTAGATAGATATTTTGTTGCATTTATGTTCAGCAGAAAGTAGCTAGATCACAGTTATTGCCATAGATCTTCCCTGAGATCTATTTTGTAGATATTTTGCTTATAAATACAGCCCTAAACAATGTAATAAGGGTTGTTGTTGGTTGGTTGGTTGATCAGTCTTTTAATGCACTCCAAGAGAGACTCGCTCTGTATCTGATATGTTTTACTTAATCAAAGATTGTTGAAAGCTTGGAGGATGGACTGCTTGATGTGTTGTTAATGGTTCTGAAGAGTGAATGATGAAATTCTTGTGCTGCTATATGATTCAATAAGTGTTTCTTACCTTCGTTATTTTAATTTCACATATGCTCAAGTCACAGAACGAAAGTCTGGTTTAGAATTTGCTTACCTGCACTCTATGCTCAATTTCTATGGCTTCTTAATGTTTTCCTCTTGATTTAGGCATAAATCTGGACTCCTTATGGCTCATATTTTCTCTACTTCACATATGAATGACTATTATTTAGGAATTCTTAGCTGCTCCTAAATAGGGCTCGTTCATCTTCCCTCTGCTAACCTGATTGAGAGATTCTTTGTTGCCTCTCATTCCTTAGCCTTCAATCCATCTCCATTTAGCTTAAATGTTGTTTCATGTGTAGCTATCTTGCTTCATATTCCTCTTGTGACCAAGAAAACGCACCAGCAGTCTTACTCCACGACTCCATACCCAATGGTTTGAAACTTATCACACTATGCATTGCCTCTCTGCTTGAAAGCATCCTCCTTCCACCCAAACACAAACAAAACCCCTTTGAACCCAATAACTAGCCTAAAATCATCATCAAAAAAGCTAAATCATTAAGAGAGAGCCCTCTCTGATTGCAGGTGGGCTAGAACCTGTAATCCAAAGATTGGTTTGTGGTTACCTCGGCTGTATCCCTTCAGGAGCTTAGGGACAACCTGAGTGTTAACAAGTGAGTCAGCTGCTGGGTTTTTTATTAGTGTCCTCTCTCTGATAGTTCTGGGTTCCACTTGGAGATTCATGATCTCTTACTCATCCATGGGTGAATTCAGAGAGGCAAGTGTCATTGGAGAAGTTTCTGGAAGATTCCATGATCCTCCACCTCGCAAACTGTCTCTGCCATTTGTCCACTCTCACTTATTGCACCCTACAGAAGGGCTTTCCAGTATGCATCACACCCTTTACATTGAGCAGGTGGGATGCATCGCACCCTTAGCACTGAGCAACCTGTATGGTCCAGTTTTGACCAATTCTAAGCAGTTTTCCATGGAGAACTTCTGGGAGAAGATGTAATCAGCTGACCTTGTTCTGGTAGGGTGTGAAGCAACAATTTTAGGGACTTAGAAGCCCTTGGTTTATGGACATGTATGATTGGGGTTGTAGTGCCCAAAAATTTCTATAATAGTTGCCCCCTAAAGCATGAGGTCGTTAATCTTTTGATGTCGGGTGAAATGCTTTATCATGAGGATCTGAAGTTTTTCGAGCTGGAAGGTGACCTGTAATAAGGTACAATACAATACATTATCTTCATAATATTTTCATGATCTGGCTAAGGTGGGCATTCCCAAGCTCGGCTTTATAAATTCATTTTCATGTACATAGGATAGACAACCGTCTGTGTAGCAGACTGATGATTCGGATAGAGCCATCATCCTTTTATTTGGATGATTATCTGTTCGGCAATGATGTACATTTGATGTCCTTATATTCCTGAATATATCGCAGCCCGGATGGATGAAACTAGATCCGGGGTCTTCAAACTAATTCAATCTTCACTCGGAGTACAATTCGATCCATGTGAAAGATGTTCTGGAGTCGAACATGGAAAGACATTGCCTGATTACCAGCCAATGATGTAAGCTGTTAATAGGCGCGAGAGGAATCATCGATAATGATGATGACCCTTGTTGGGCCTCAGTTTTGATCTTATTTTTCTTTGAGAAACTTACCTAGCTATCCATTTATCCTTCATTTTCACTTCATCCATTTCATTTTAATGAATATTTGGTGTCTAATCAGGTATTTAACTTTAATTTATCAATTTCTAAAGTTTTTATTAAAGTTTGAGTTTAAGTGCAATTTTGGCAGTTGTAAGAAATTCCCGTAATCACTTCATGGTTGATATGGATGCAGGCCACTTCAGCACGAATGGGATGCATGAATAGAAGGCTTGGGAACTAGGACTAAGCCACCTATGCTTGGTTTCAGCAGATCGAGTTTTATTATGCCTTTTTGGAGCTAGTCAATCATGACTAGTCATCCAGAAATCCCATCTAAATAGGGTTGTTTTGGGATCCCCTGATATTAGTCATATTTCTTGGGATGAGGGAGTTGGATTCGACTTGGATAGGTGGATTAGAGTAGATATGTTTGTTAGAGTGATTTTAGATCAGTTGGTT
>APFE031089836.1:29251-118882 GCA_000404065.3 Pinus taeda | reverse complement strand
CTCCTAATTTCAAGGGCTAAATTTACCTTTTTTACCCTCTCCCTTAAAATAAGGTGGGCTATTTGAAGTGATTTGTAAGAAGGTACTATGATACAAAATATTCACCCACTAAAAATTTAAAACCCCTCAATTTTGCCAAAGGGCGAACATTCACCCCTAAAATTTTCTATGGTGAATAACCTTTGTGATTTCCCTGCTATCAGCCTTTTGAGCCTTGGTTGTGTTCTTACCATCACCTCCATTCTTTTGGTTGATCATACACTTCCACTTGATTGTTTACCCTTTTGAGGAACAGCTATGACGAGTGGTTCTGTTAGCCACTCTCTTCACACTGCCATGTTTTGAGAAGTTCCAAACTTACCTGGAACTAGTTGCTACCCAAGAACACCACTCGTTCCTCAAAAATGAGTCTCTTTTAAACTCTTTTTAGACTCATTAAATATAAAAAGATTCTCAAGCTATTGGCCTTTCCAGCTCGTTAAAGAAAGGGGAAGCACCATCCCTCCTATACATTTTAATCTTTTTGGATCTGAGGGATTATCAAATAAAAATATCGAGCGCTTGTCTTTTTCGGCTTGCTAAAGCGATCGAAAAGTCATCCCTTTCGTATTATTTTATACTTTTCCAGACTTAAGGGATTATGCTATGGAAAAGGACTGTTGGAGTTTCCTTTTCGTCCCTTTTCAAACTCTCTAAACATGAAAAGGATCGAGTTATCTTTGTCGTTAAACTCGTTAAAACAATAGCGACAAACTTGTCCACCCGGACAAGAATGAGTCTCACTGACGCTAGGCTCGCTAAAACATAGCGACAGGTTTGCCTGAAGGGAAAATTATAGACCAAGCATATGTTATCCTCCTCAAGCTTGACAAAAATAAAGAGGTACTGGTCAGCAATGACGGGGGAAAAAGGGAAGAAAACTTGAAGAATTTTATTGGTAACAGGTCACTCTTGAACATGACACTTTCACTCCATCACCATGATTGAGTCGGGTTGGGTTATTCCGTTCATCGGTCATATCACCATTGGTCCTCCGTACCATCCATATTTTGGGGTTAACACTACCAATCCATCTCAGTGTCGCCAACATGTTCAAGAGAAGTCATTCAGAGAATTCACCATCCAGCAAACGCCTCATCCACTGCAATACCTCCACCCTTCATTTTTCATGACCTCCATTCCTGAACCTTATATCACTAGATCGTTTTCACCTCCAGAAGATCTTTTTGTTTCGTTTCATGTCGTAGATGTGGGATACATTAAGGCCCTCCTACAACGAGTCACTTCTTATCGACATCAGCTCATTATCCAAGAAGTTGACTTAGAAACAACCCTTTCAGTACTTTGAAGCTTGCATTTCTCAATGGCAAGTTTCTCACTTCCGGCGATAGGTTTACATCAATGGCCTTCGACAGAAAGATTTTGTGTGGTGTTTGACATCAGATCATATATTCACACCACGTGAATTGTACTGTAGTACCTTGAGGGTCATTATCATTATCGGTGATTCCTCTCGCGCCTGTTAATAGCTTACATTATTGGCTGGTAATCAGGCGATGTCTTTCCATGTTCAACTTCAGAACATCTTTTCACATGGATCGATTTGTACATCGGGCGAAGATTGAACAAGTTTGAAGACCTCGGATCTAATTTCATCCATCCGGGCTGCGATATATTTAGGAAAATAAAAACGTCAATTGTACACAGAAGCTGCACAAATAGTCATCTAAGCCAGGGAAGATGAATCTTCATGCGAAGAATCACCAGTCTGCAATAGCGGACGATTGTCTATCCTATGTACATGAAAATGAATTTATAAAGCTGAGCATGGGATTGCCCGCCTCAACTAGATCATGAAAATAATATGATGATGATGTATTGTATTGTATCTTATACAGGTCAACTTCCGGTTCGAATACCTCAGATCCTCATGATAAAGCATTTCACCCGAAATCAAAAGATTTACGACCTCATGATTTAGGGGGGAATTGTTATAGACATATTTGGGCACTACAACCCCAAAGTCATATGTCCATAAACAAAGGTCTCGCTAACCCCTAAAAGTGTTGTTTCATACCCTAAAGGATCATGGTCAACTGATTACATCATTTCCCAGAAGTTCCACTTGAAAAACCACTCAGAACTAGCCAAACCTAGACCATACTGACTGCTCCATGGTCAAGGTGCGATGCATACTGGATGCTACACTAGCTAGGTGTGATGCATACTGAAAGAGCCCTCTATAGGGTGCGATGAGCGAGAATAGACAAATGGCAGAGACAATTTGCTAAGTGGATGATCATGGAATCTTCCAAAAACTTCTCATTTGATACTTGCCTCTCTGAATTCGCCCAGGGATGAGTAAGAGATCAATGAAATTTCCAAGTGGAACCAAGAACTATCATTAGAATGACACTAATCAAAAACCTAGAGCTGACTCACACCCTTGCAAGACATCTATAAATGGATCCCTCATCTGAGAGACCTAGAGGCTGGAATTTTGTAATTTGTAAGGAAGTACTATTGGTTTATCTCTGAGAAGAGACATTGTATTGTTGGGTGATCTTATTTTTCATGAGGTGAAGAGGGCTTCTATGCTGGGAGGATGATGCTGGATCAGACAGCTGGGTTGCAATCCTCTCTTCTACTATTAATAAAGTTCTTTGAGTTTTCCTCCATATAATCGTGTGTTTGTGAATCTTATTGTTTATGAATGCAATTGTATGGTCAATGTATTTCTGATTCTGCATTGTTTATGATGTTTTAGATAGAGATGCTTTGATGGTTTTCTATTACTTTGACTCTACAGGTACTCTTTAAGGTGGGACAAGTAGGACAGGAGTGGAAAATTCTATCAAGGGAGAGAGAAATCAAGCAAGGATCCAAGCGAAAGATCCAGGTTGGTCCTCTTTTCTTCCCTCTTATCTATTACACTTAAATGAAATCTTGAATTACTTTGATTGTTTGTTTCTAAGATAGCTACCCATCTTAGTGGGACTAGCAGATCGAATAGACACTAGTTTTCCTAGAAACGGGGGGGGGGGGGTTCGTAAAGATGTGAGAAGGACACATTATAGCGAGACTTGGTGGGGAAACTGCTTTTCGGACCCCCCCTCGCTGATAAAGAGAAACATGGCAGAAGGGGCCGAAAAGGTCTGGGAACCATCGATCTGGGTGGAGTTAATCTGATTCGTCCTGAGATGGGGGTGTTATAATCAATATGTGGTATTTAAAAGAGACGGACCCGACACACCTTTAAATATGTTGTATAAAATATTTCATTCGGAGAGTTCCCGCATATCGCAATTAAAAGTTGGAAGGGACATCGGTGGAGGAAGACCTTAACTTGTGCAATCGCTCATCATCGGTTGCGATGGATGACGTCATCACTTCCACATGTCACTCTATGAGTGGTGACATGTGTCACCTGTAAATTCCACCTTTGAACCTTGAAAATGCCATATTTTCATGACACATGTCCTCCATACTACCACGTCAGCTCTGTATTGCCACTTCATCTCCGTACTGCACTTCATCTCTGTACTGCCATGTCAGCTCCATACGACCACATATTTTATAAGGACCAAAGGTAGTTCGCCACGTGGCCCCTTGGAGAAGAGAGAAAAAGGCTTGCCTGGCCTTGGTTTTTCTATGAATTACTTTGTTAAATGAAATCGACCTTCCTCGGCGATTTAACATTGAGAGCCCAAATTATTGGTGATTTTGGTGTTTATCGTCGATTCTTAAATATCAGCGCTCAACAATGTTCAGGAGCCTATCTTCGTGTACACCCCTTTGCGCCTACAATCATTGATAGGCGATATCGGCGCTTTGCCTTGTGAACCGCCAATGCACCGTAAGCCTGTGTCGGGGACCCTGCCGATAGCCAATTTGCGATAAGACAGGACCCACCGATATACTATGTGCCATGAGCCATCCAACCACCGATTATGATTTGTGATGGGCCTTTTGCTTTGGTCTTTTTCTCTTTGTTTTCTAGCTTTCCAAGGGCAACTTCAATATGCTCTAACTTATGATCCAGAAGTCCATTCTTGGGCTTCCATATACCATTGGAAATCTGTTTCCGAGCACTGTGCAATGGAGAGGGTCTGATTAAGCTATGATATATTTTGTGGCTTGGGAAATGGCTTCAAACATCACTGCTCTTATGCATTCCAGGCAATTGATAACTTGTAAAGTAGTGAGTGACAACACAACACTTTTGTTGCAAGTTCCTCTTCTTTCTCATAGTATCATTTCCCTCAATTACAGTGGTATCTCAATAATATACAGTCGCAATACAATTAATTGACTAGGACAAAAAGAGGGTTTCCTTCTAGGGAAAAAAACCCTAACATAACATCTCCTATTATATCTATGAATTAAAGATGAATAGTTCATATTGACTATGAAAGTACAATATTTTATAATGTATTTTTTCTATAAATTTCTCCTCAGGGGTGTTGTGCTCTAATCCCCACCAGGGCGGCTCCAAAGAGGAGTTATTGCCCCACATAGACCCCTTGGTGACAATATTAGGATGGCAAGCCCCCCTACACACGCCCATCAAGAACTAGGGTCCAAACGTGGCTAAAACCAAGACCTCTAAATTGGGAACATAATCAAGCTCCACAACCAACAATCTCCCACTTGAAGATTGATCACAATAACGCCATTGTTATTGCACTTGTTGGATTATGCTTCAACTTTGGACCTAGCTAGTTTCTCATCTCCATTTTCATTCTTGAACACCAATTGAAACTAAACAAAAACTCGTATTCTCCTTGTTTACTACCTTCATTAACATGTCTACAAAATTCAAGCTAGTATGTATCTTTCCCAGCTTCAACTCTCCCTCTTTTAAAATTAATCGTATGAAATGGCACCATGGAAAATTTTAACGATGGAATTTTATATTAAATTTTAGAGACCTTGGCGAATATTCCTAGTCCATAATATACAAATTATAAAATGTTTAATAATATTTTTGTGAAAATATTTAGATCCCTATGTAGAAATTCCCACCTGTAGATCACCTGATAATGCAATATACTAAAGAAAAATACTTGATCTACTTCTATAAACAATTATGCGGAAGCTTAATCCAATTGAGCAAGATCAATTGAACACATATAACTGACAAGAAGAAACCAATCACACATAACACAGAAGAAATAACCAGGGGAAAGCCTCAGCCTAAAACCCCAACTCTGTATTATCATACCAGTGGAAATCTTGTTGAAGTTACAAAAAGAATCAGCTCTCAAGCTATCCTGCTCTCTCTGCAATCAAACAATGAAGCTCACAGACTGAATAGACATAGTATATATCCTCCTCAAGCCCTCCAAGCCTCCTATTTCCTTGCGCAGTTTTTCTTGGGGTCTAGTGAAGCCACATGTGAGAATTGGTCTCATCACACTCACTAAACATAAAGAAGTAACTACGCAATCCTCAGGGAAAGGATTCCTTTTGCATGCAAGGAATATTCACCAAGGAATATTCTAGCAATTGATAGTACACTATCCCTCCATATGATGTCAACTGGGTCTTTGTCTGAACTGACATGCATGAGTTATGTATGAGAGAATATTCAATTATCTGAAGAACAACAGTTATATGCAAGCATGCATTAACTAATTGAACTTACATTAATTCAACAAACTGTTTGAATTAATCTAACTGGACTTGACTCAGTTAACTGAGCCAACTAATTACAACTCAAACTAGAACTCATCCTTATCTCTTTAACTAATGGATAAATTCCTCAATCAATGGAGAAACTGTTGCATGTCCTCACATAGACTTCATGTTTGATTTTTCACAACTAATTAACTCATGGTGAATTAATTAATTTATTTTCAAACAGCTGTTAAGTTCAAATTCGAATTTTGCTTCCTATTTTAGTTTAGGGACTGACTAAAATAGGAAAGTATCCCGAAATGCTATTTATAGAAAAGCTATTTTTAGCACTTTCACTTTTCATCCATTGTTGCTAAGTTCAACACTGGCTAAACTGCTATTTATAGCAGTGCTATTTTTAACATTTCTTGTTGCTATTTTCAACACTCCCTCTCAACAAGAAAGGGATTATCAGTAACCCCAATCCTATCTCTGTGGAACTCGAACTTGCATTTTGACAATGCCTTTGTCAAAATATCTGCATCCTGTTCCTCGGTCGAAACATATAGCAACAACATGATCTTCTTGACCACACAATATCGAAGATGGTGATTGCATATATCAATGTGCTTGGACCTGTCATGAAAAATTGGATTCTCAGATAGTTTGGTGCAACTCTGATTATCACAGTAGATCACTGTAGGATCCATCCTCTAACCAAACAATCCCACTAGAATCTTCCGTATCCAAATGGCCTCACATGCAGCCTGACTAGAAGCTATGTATTCAGCCTCCGTTGAGCTAAGTGCAATTGATATATGTTTCCTGTTGTATCAAGAAACTGCAGTTGAACCAAGGTTGAAGATTCCTCTAGAAGTGCTCTTCCAGTCTGATGGACTCCCTGTCCAATCCACATCTGTGAAGCCCTGAAGCTTCACTCTCTTTGTTTGTCTATACCACAATAAAAACTGAGATGTGCCTCTGAGGTATCTTAGCACATGCTTCGCTGCCTTCCAAAACAGCTTTGTAGGTTGAACCATAGCTTGACTTAGCTGGTTCACCGCAAAGCATAAGTTGGGTCATGTGTTCACCAGATACATAAGTGAACCCACCAGCTGCCAATAAACAGTAGCAGCTACTATCTCACCTAAAGTAGCATACTCCTTCCTCCAGTTCCCAACTAGAGGATTCTGCATGGGTTTGCACTTCTCCTTATGGAACCACCCGAGGATCTCATTGGCATACTTACCTTGAGATACAAAAACTTCTCCATCTCTCTGCCACACCCCCATGCCTAGGCAGTAGTGCATAAGACCCATGTCTTTCACCTCGAACTCTCTTGCAAGGTCCTCTTTGCAAGACTGTATCAGCTGATCGTCACCTGTCAAAATCAGATCATCAAAATAAAGAACAATGATCAATGGCTTACCTTCTACCATGATGTGGTAAAGGTTCGCATCTGCTTCACTCTTGGTGAAGCCTAACTCGGTGAAATAGCTGTCGATCCTAGTGTACCAAGCACAGGGTGCTTGCTTCAGCCCATACAGAGCCCTCTTGAGTCTGCACACATGCAACTCGCTATCGAAGGTTTCGAAACCTTCTGGCTGCTCAACGTACACCTCCTCCTCAATTGTCCCATTGAGGAATGTTTTCTTCACATCCATCTGGTGGATCTTCCACCCCAGCTGAGCTAATAGTGCCAACATCGATCTAATCGATGAGTACCTTAGTACGGGAGCAAAAGTCTCATCGTAGTCAATCCCCTCGACCTGTGAGAAACCTCGGGAAACAAACCTTGCCTTGTGTTTCTCAACACTGCCATCAACTACCTGCTTTACTTTGTAAAGCCACTTGGAGCTCACCACTGACTTGTCCTGAAGTCTTGGGACAACATCCCACAAACAGTTCCACATGATGGAGTCATACTCCACCATTACATCAACCCAGACTGGTTGTTGCACTGCCTCCTCGAGTGAGGAAGGCTCGGAATCTAGACACTCACCAACTAGGTCCATGTAACCTGTGTACCACTCGGGTGACCTCCTTTGTCTCTGCTGAGAAGATGGTTGTCCCACATTCTCTTGCGCATCCAACATCAACCTGTCAGCTTCCCTTGAGCGTTTCCGCCCATCTCTGGAAGTCTCAGCATGAGTGGATGTCTCCACTCCTGGATCCTTTGCATGCGGCTGCCCCACATTAATCTGAGGCTCATCTTCCTTAGGAACTGAAGGTTCCTCATCTGCATGCAACTTGAGCTCCCTCTCAAGTGACACTTGCATGGCTTTCTTCTCGTCGAACTTCAGATCCCTACATACCACAATCCTCTAAGTGGAAGGTAGGTACACTTAATAGTTGTGGGGTGTATTCGTGTACCCCACAAGTATTCCCAACTCAGCTGTTGGGTCTAGCTTCTTCCTGGCATCTTTGGTCACATGACAGTAAACTGATGATCCAAATATTCAGAAGTGACTTACATCTGGTCGCTTCCCAGAATAGGCCTCCATAGGTGTCTTCATCCCCAGTATATGATGTAGGCTTCTGTTCTGCAAGTATATTGTTGTATTGCATGCCTTATCCCACAAATGCAGTGATAGGCTTTGATCATGCAACATTGCTCGAGCTGCTCCCACAATCAATCTTTTCTTCCTTTTGGCCACCCCATTCTGCTTTGGGTTATGGGGTGCCGTCAATTCTCATTTAATTCCTTCTGTAGTGCACAAGTCCTTAAACTACTAGGAGACATACTCTCCACCAATGTCGCTATGCAAGGCTTTTATTTACTTTCCTGATTCTTTCTCTACCAAGGCCTTAAACTCACAAAACATCAAGAAGGTTTGATCCTTCTTTTGCATAAATTAGATCCAGCATCTATGAGAAAAATCATTAATAAAAATAGCATAGTACCTTTGTTTAGCAGTGGAGGCTATAGAGAAAGGTCCACAAAAGTGAACTTGCTCCAGGATTTCTCCAGCTCTACTGTCTCGATCCGGAAAGGAAGATTTTGCATACTTACCCAAGGTACAACCTTTGCATGTATTCGTCCGCTCAAGTTTTCCCTTGGGTAATCTAGTAGAAATCTGATGCATGATCTTCAGGGCTCCATGGTGCAAGTGGCCCAATCTTCTATGCCATAGCTCACCAACATCTTGGCTCTGCACCATCTTAGCTTTGGAATTCAAAGCAGCACAGTCATCTACCTCCATCTTGTAGAGATTCTTGACTCGAATCCCTATTCGCTTTGTCTATGCAGTGTCGATATGCCTCAGGAATACCTTTCCTTTGCTAAAGACTACATCATAGCCTTTATCTTCTAGCATAGCAATGGACACAAGATTCTTCTTCAAACCTGGTACATACTTTACATCAGTTAGGGTGAGGGGAGCTCTATGCTCCCTCTGAAACACAACCATACCTTCACCTGAGACACAGTACTTTCCATCATCGCCCATCTCAATCCGCATTTGGAGATCCTTCTCCTCCAGGGTACTGAAAAGATTCTTGTCACCTGACATGTGGAATGAGGCTCCACTGTCCAGGTACCAAACACATCCCACCATGGATGAAACCATGCATGCGATAAGAGAGAAATCCAGCTCAAACTGTGAGGCCAGTGCCTCACCATCAAATCCCTTTGAGGAACCCTTCTTGGATTTCTTCTGTGGACAATTCGTAGCATAATGGCCCACTTCATGACAATGAAAGCATCGCACTTTTGATTTGTCAAACTTCTTCCCACCATGGGAAGAATTGGATTTGGATTGGGATGCCTTCCCTTTCCCTTTCCTCACCTTACTCGCTAAGGCTAGATTTTCCTCATCATCTTGCTTTGATGATGATCCATCTCTGGTGCTTCTTCTTATCTCCTTCTACATCAGATCTGACCAAAGTCGTTCCCAATCTAGAAGTTTCTCTCTTCCATTAACCGAGTCTTGGTAGCTATGCCAGCTCTTAGGAAGACCAAGGAGTGCAAGACTCACCATCTCATCATCAGCTGTCGCGATCCCTACACTTCCAAGCTCATCCCTGCAGGTGGTGAGCTTGTTCAGATACTTAGAGATAGTGTCACCCTTTTCACACTTGATCTTCCAAAGCTTGTCTTTCAGCGCCAGCTTCCTCTGATCGTTGTTATTCTAATATAGATCTTTCAATGTTTTCCACATTGAAAATGGTGTCTCCTTCCCATGGACACTCGAGACTATGTGGTCTCGAACTCCCTCCAGAAGGATTCTCCTTGCTCTAGCCACACATTTCTTCTATTCTGCCAATTGAGTAGCATCATTCGGCTTGGGGACTTCTTGATCAATGAAGTCCTTTAGACCGTTGTCCTCTAATACTGCTTCCATGTGATCCTTCCAGGATATATAATTCAAGCTGCCATCAAGGGCATACTCGAGTCTTAAACCACTGAATGCCATAGGTGAAATAGAGATGTGATAAGAATTCAATTTCTATATTCAGGAATCACAAACTTCGAACTTCTCCCTTCTTGTATACTGTTCTTCCTTGATCACCTTTGCTCCGATATCATGTAGAAATTCCCACCTATACATCACCTGATAATGCAATATACTAAAGCAAAATACTTGATCTACTTCTACAAAAAATTATGCGGAAGCTTAATCGAATTGAGCAAGCTCAATTGAAAACATATAACTGATAAGAAGAAATCAATCACATATAACACAGAAGAAATAACTAGGGGAAAGCCTCAGCCTAAAACCACAACTCTGTATTATCATACAAGTGGAAATCTTGTTCAAGTTACAAAAAGAATCAGCTCTCAAGCTATCCTGCACTCTCTACAATCAAACAATGAAGCTCACAGACTGAATAGACATAGTATATATCCTCCTCAAGCCCTCCAAGCCTCCTATTTCCTTGCGCAGTTTTTCTTGGGGTCCAGTGAAGCCACATGTGTGAATTTGCCTCATCACACTCACTAAACAGGAAGAAGTAACTGCGCAATCCTCAAGGAAAGAATTCCTTCTGCATGCAAGGAATATTCACCAAGGAATATTCTAGCAACTGATAGTACACTGTCCCTCCATCTGATCTCAACTGGGTCTCTATCTGAACTAACATGCATGAGTTATGTATGAGAGAATATTCAGTTATCTGAAGAACAACAATTATATGCAAGCATGCATTAACTAACTGAACTTACATTAATTCAACAAACTGTTTGAATTAATCTAAATGGACTTGACTCAATTAACTGAGCCAACTAATTACAACTTAAATTAGAACTCATCCTTATCTCTTTAACTGATGGATAAATTCCTCAATCAATGGGGAAACTGTTGCATGTCCTCACATAGACTTCATGTTTGATTTTTCACAACTAATTAACTCATGGTGAATTAATTAATTTATTTTCAAACAACTGTTAAGTTCAAATTCGAATTTTACTTCCTATTTTAGTTTAGGGACTGACTAAAATAGGAAAGTATCCCGAAATTCTATTTATAGAAAATCTATTTTTAGCACTTTCACTTTTCATCCATTGTTGCTAAGTTCAACACTAGCTGAACTGTTATTTATAGTAGTGCTATTTTTAGCATTTCTTGTTGCTATTTTCAATACCCTAATGATTTTATATTATTATGTGTAAAATTTTAGCGATTTTGGAGGCAAAATAATTTTGTACTATCAAATTTTGATGAATCATTTTTAGAAAAAATGGAAAATTGGTGAATATTTTTTTTTGGAAAAAGCATGCAAAATTAGCCCACTTGCGAATATTAGCCCCTAAAATTTTCCTTGAATGGCACCTAAGTTGTATACACTTCATATTAGAATGAAAGGTTGATTTATTTGGAAGATGAATGACATTCAGTATCACTATACAACTTACTACTCTCCTACTTCTTTCTAAATTCCTCCATGAACCTCTATAACCAAATAATCTCTTTACTAGCTTTTGTAGTGGCAATATACTATGCTTTTGTTGTTGAAAGTTCAACAACCCTTTGCAATTTCAAAATCCAACTTATTAATGTTCTACATAAATAGAAACATACCTTATGGTGCATGGTGCTCCTTTTTCTATCTGTATCACTTTTTGTATTTGATTCAACATATCCCTATAGAATAATGTTTGAAGCTCCAAATGATAATTCCTAAGTAGTGTGCCTCTCAAATTCCTAAGAATCCACTTTATCACCTTCTAATGATCTTTATTTTGATTGTTCATTGTTCATATACCTTCTCACAACTCTCACTGCATGTGCAATATTCGGCCTTGTGCACAGCATCACACACATTAAGCTCTCAAGTAATAATGAATTTCGAACCTTGGACATGTAGTATATCTCCTCTTCTGTCTTGGGATACATCTCTTTAGTAAATTTAAAATGTTTAGCCAAAGTTGTACTAATTGGTTTTGCGTCTTTCATTTTAAATATTTCCAACACACTTTCTATGTATTCATTGTGAGACAATGTCAATCTATGATTTTTCTTCATCTCTTCTTAAATTTATCATACCAAGGATTCTTTGCATCATCTATATCCTTCATAGAAAATGAATTATCTAATTTCTTTGAGAAAATTTATATACTGCATGTTAGATGCTACAATAAGCATGGTAGACTTTCTAACAAGCATTTCATGTACGCACAACAACATGATAATATAGTTGTCATTATCTATTGTCTTAAGAACATAGTGGTCATAATGACTTCTATAGTAACCTTATTTTGTGATAAACTTATCAAACTTCAAATATTGTTTCCTTGGTTCTTGCTTTAAACCATACAAGCTCTTCTTCAATCTGCATACTAAGTTTTCCTTTCCTTTTATCTCATATCCTTGTGATTTTTGCATATATATCACTCCATCCATTGAGTCCCCATGGATAAAATTTTCCTTTACATCTATCTTCTCAAGACGCAAATATTCTACTACCACTAAACTTAAAATAGTTCCAATTGAAGTTGTTTTGACAATAGGAGAAAATATTTTATCAAAATCTATACTTTTCTTCTATGTAAACCCCTTTACAACAAGTCTAGCCATGTACCTCATTTTTCCTCCATCTTTTTCATTCAACATATAAATCCATGTATTATACAATTCTCTTTACCTATAGGCAATAGGACCAAGTCGCAAGTCCAGTTATATATCAAAGTGTCCATCTCTTCTTTCATGCCTTGCTCTCATTTCATTCTAGTTTCTACTTGCATTGCTTCTGTATATCTTTATGGTTCATGAAAATCATTGAAAAATACATAATACAATGAAGATGAGTATCATTGATGGGGTCTACTTAACCTAGTTAATCTTCTAATAACACTTGTAGGATTTTGAGGTACCTGTTATTGTTGTGGTTGTTGGACACTATGATTTTTTGGCACCTTTGGAATTTTTTTTCTATGATTTCATCAGGCACTATGTATTTTATATTTTCCTTTTCTTTTTTTCTTTGTTTGTAACTGATCTTTGTATATCAACTTCTCATTGAAAATCACAACTCCATTCCTAATAATTTTTTGATTTTCATTATCTCATAAGTGATACTAGCCAAATGATTAGCTCTGCATCTAATAAAAGTACACTTATTGAATTTTGGCTTAAGATTTGTTCTATTTTCTCTATCGATATGGACAAATGCTTCACAACCAAAAGTATTCAGGAATGAGAAGTTTACCTTTTTTACCTGTCCATTCCTCCTCTGAAATGCCACCAAGTGAGGAACTTGAAGGTCCTCTATTTATTAAGTATAGGGTAATATTGACAACATATGCCCAAAATTGTAAGTGTAATCCTACATGGAATCTCATACTCCTTGCACGCTCCATGATTGTCTCGTTCATCCTTTATGACACATGATTTTCTTGTTTTGTTATAAGGATTGTCTTCTCTCTACGACTCCCATGGTATGAACATTAATTATCAATATCCTTTCTACAATGTTCACCTCCATTATTTGATTTGAAACATTTCAACTTATTTCATGTCTCATTGTCAGCCAAAGATTTTCATTTCTTAAAAGTATTTAAAGACATTATATTTGTTTCTAATGTAGGAAACCTAAGTTTTCCTAGTTGCATCATCAATAAAAGTAACATAATAATAATATCCACCAATAAATGATACATGAACAAGTCTCCATACATTTGTATGCACAAGCTCTAGCTCTTCGCTCTTCTTTATATATCCAACTTTGAGAAATATAACTCTTTTATTTTTTCCATAAACATAACACTCAGAGACATCCAAATCAACCTTCTTTAAACCTGGAAAGTATTTCCTTTAGTGGAGAATTTGTATTCCCTTCTCAATTATGTGCCTCAACATATGATGCCACAACGTTTTATTTTCTCATGTGCAAACTTAAGAAATAGAAGGGTCAACATTACTAGTACATAAATAGAATGTACCTATATTCTCTCCTTTTTCTATTATCAAAGATCATCTAGTGACCTTCCATGAATTTCTTGCAAATGTAACTATACAACCCTCACTTCCCAACCACTCTATTGAAATTAGATTTATTCTTAAATTAACAAACATGAATTACCTCTTCAACAACCTTTGGTTTCCATTCTGTAATTTTATCCTTGCCTTATCGTTTCCCACAATTTTACGTAGTTCATCATCACCCAAATAAAACTGTCCAAAATCTCCTTCAACATAATCTTGAAAATACTTCCTAAGGGGTGTGGCATGAGATGAAGCACTTGAGTCTATAACCTAAGAGTAAGAAATTTTATCTATTGAAAGGATTAAATCATGTTGTAACACCAAGAGATCAATGATATTTTTTCTTATGTTGTTTCTTCCGACAATGTTAGCATTTCATCCTCCAACTATATTTGGATATGCCCTCCTTATACTTTCCACAATTCCTTGGGCTCTTTCCTTTGTCACTTTTTAGTCCCCTTTTCTCTATAGTCAAGTCATTACTTGACATCTCATCTATTCTTTTCCATTATATTTCCTCATTAAGGATATGTCAACATTATCATCAACATCTTTCATAGTCATTAGCTTTTTTCTTATTCTTCCCAATGACAAAAAGTAAATTTTTTTAATAAAAATAATATTCCAGTTGCATCTTCCATAACTAGTACTTTTTTCCCATCAAAATTCTTGACCCTAAAAATTTCTTCTTCCATTTCTCCCACTAAAACTAGGAACCCTCTGTTCCTCTAAGTTTTATCAGCAAAATAGACCTTTGACTCTAATACCAATTGTTAGGAATACAATAATAAAGAAATAGAATCAAAATGAATGTGAAAATCTAACATATAATGAAAAATACAAAGGAGACATAAATTTAAGTGGTTCATTCAATTTGGGATATGTCTTTGAAGAAATAGTAAATCCTTCCTTCTAGAAAAAAGAAGAGATTACAGCCTACAACACTCCTCTTCTATCTTTGAATTACAATGTTTTTCAATAATATACTAACACAATATAATTCCATCATAGAAAGTGGGTTTCCTTTTAGTTAAAAAAAAAACCTAACATAACATTTTCCATTAAATATATGATCTAATGATGAACAATACTGATTGAATATAAAACTACAATATTTTACATTCAAAGTTTCTAAAAAAATTCGGTGTGAGATTATACCCAAACCCTCACCAAGGGGGGCTCCAAAGATTTGTTGTTGCCTCCCTTGGACCCCCTAGTGACAATAGTAGGGGAGCAAGCCCCCGTATACCCTAGTTAGGAACTAGAGCCCAAACACAGATAAAAATGAGAACTCTAAATTAGGAAGCTAATCAAGCTCCACAACCAACACCCGACCTTATTGCTTTCATGAGACATATTTATTAAATTTCTAACTCTAGTTCCTTGACTAGTTACAGAGTGCCCTCGCGCCTCTCTTCTAAACCAAAATATGAGGTTTAAGGCTCTTACTACATTTTTGATCTAATTCTATTAGCTTATGATGTAGCTACCAACTTGATGAGAACCCTTCAGAGGTTTTTTTTTTGTCATTATTTTCTAATTTGACCCTCGCTTCAAAAAATGGTGCTACTAGTAGAACCATTTTTCTTGTTATTAACATTACAATCTTTTGCATCCATTGTCTTAACAATAACGTAATGTTGTTGACAAAAACCTTTAAATCAATACTCTAATAAAAAAATGAAGCTAATAGCTACACATTTTTTTTTAAAATTGAGGTTAAAATCACGACTTCTTTAAATACTCTGAATGTAATAACCAATATTATTACAACTAAACTTTTAAATCAACCCTTAATATATATATATCTATATATATATATATATATATATAAATATATATATATATATATATAATACTCTTTTTTTTTGAAATAAAATTACAAGATTTTTGAATTATATATCTCTAACAAGTATCCTATAACTAAAATTTTTATAACCAACATATTCAATAAAAAAAAATATTTAAATAACACATTTTTTATTTAATTTAAAATTATAACATTTTAAAAATTTATATAAAAAATTCAATATTATTAAAAAAAGTCATTAAATAACACCCTTTTAAATTTTAAAATAAATCAAACTTTATATATATATAACTAACATATTTAAATTATATATATAGATAATTTTAAATTATAAAAATAAATAAATATAAAAATAAAATTAATTATTTAAAATATGAAAACCAAACTTATATTAAAACAAATCAAATTTATGAGTTTTGAGAAAGTTTGCAATGCCCACATCCGCATCCACATGCTCATGCTCATGATGATAATGTTTTCTTTGAAGCGGTTACAAATTCATGAATTTAGAGGGGTGTCAATGCTCTCATGGTGATATTTTTTTAATGTTTATTAGTTTAAATAATGTGAATCGGTATAACTTTTTAATGGTTTTAGAAACATAGTAATAATATTTATTTTATATTTTATATTATAAAAAAATCGAAGTGTTTTTTTCATATATATAAAGTTTTTGAATTATGATTTTAAAAGGGTTATAAGTTAAATTAATAAATAGGGAATGCTATTTATTGCATTTTTTATTTGAGTTAGTAGTATAAATTTGGTTCCAAGAATAATGTATTTTAGAGTTATAATTTTAAAAAATATGTAAAAGGGTGAATGTTAATGAGAATATTATTAAGAGTAAATTTTAAGATTTTGGTGACAAAGATACTAATTGTTAAGTTTGAAAGTGTTAGTGTTTGTCAGTTCTGCCAGTCACCAATGATAAAATGTACTCTTTCAAAGTTTTTGTTAACATCCTAAGTCAATTTTTTATAGTTTCAGTAGGTTTTCTAATAAATATTTGTTCACAAGTTAGTATGTCTAGGTATGTTACTACTCCCTTCATTTCATGGTCAAAATTCCATCTTGGTCATGCCATCAATCCTTGTGATGAGTCATTAGTAAAGTGTCTTGATTACCATCTTAGTCAGCGTGTCATGGTCAGTCATATTGCAAGGTTTAAAAGTCCAAATCATCAGTTTCATAATCCATTAGGTGTCATTATCATGGTCAAGCCATCAGAATGGTCAAAAAGAGTCACGACATCACCTAGGTCATCATCATGGGAGTAGCAATTAGGGAAAAAAATGTTCAAAGAGATTTCGACTTGTTTCAACATCCTCATTCATATTTCATATACCTCCCTGACTTCCCTCATAACTCCCATCATTCCCTCTAAAACCCCTTTTCCCTTGGGAAAATCTTTAAATCCTAGCCAAAACCCATTTTTTCTCCTTTGGAAAAACTCATTTTTAACTCTAGCCTTATTCCATATCAAAATTCTCAAACTCTAGCCTTATCCGAAAAATCCCTTTGTATATCCCTCTAGCTGCATTCCCATTTTGTTTATATATTGAAACTCTAGTCAAAATCCATTTGATATTTCAACTCTAGCCGAAATCCATTTAACACTAAGAAACCATGTTGAAGTCCCTTTTTAAGGGCTAGGACCCGCAAACATATCACTATCAGCACAATCACACAAAACAATACAAAAACCACCCATATCCCCTTCCCTTTTGCGATTGCGATATCACATATCGCAAAGTACTTCCTCTTCCATATTGCAAAGTCCCTCCTTTGGAAATATTGCAAGTTCCTCCTCGTCGACTACGATATCGTAAGTCTGAGCTTGCCGACTAAGATAAGTTCTGCTCGCCGATATCGCATATTGAACATTTCTTCCTCGTCGATATTTCCAACACCTTTTCTTTGTATTCATTGTGAGATGATGTTAATCTATGATTTTTCTTTGTCTCCTCTTAAATTTCTCATACCAAGGATACTTTGCATCACCTAAATCCTTCATAGAAAATGAATTAGCCAATTTCTTTGAGAAAATTTATATACTACATGTTAGATGCTACAGTAAGCATGTTAGACTTTCTAACAAGCATTTCATGTACACACAACAACAGGATAATATAGTTGTCATTATCTATTGTCTTGAAAACATAGTGGTCATACTAACATCTATAGTAACCTTGTTCTATCATAAACTTATCAAACTTCAAATATCGTTTCATTGGTTCTTTCTTTAAACCATACAAATTCTTCTTCAATCTGCATACTAAGTTTTCCTTTCCTTTGATCTCATATCCTTGTGGTTTTTTCATATATATCTCCATCCATTGAGTCCCCATGGAAAAAAATTGCCTTTACATCTATCTTCTCAAGACGCAAATATTCTACTACCACTAAACTTAAAATAGTTCCAATTGAAGTTATTTTGACAATAGGAGAAAATATTTTATGAAAATCTATAATTTTTTTCTATGTAAACCCCTTTACAACAAGTATAGCCATGTACCTCATTTTTCCTCCATCTTCTTCCTTCAAACTATAAATCAATGTATCATGGAACTCTCTTTACCTATAGGCAATAGGACCAAGTCACAAGTCCAGTTATATATCAAAGTGTCCATCTCTTCTTTCATGCCTTGCTTTCATTTCATTCTAGTTTCTACTTGCATTGCATCTGTATATATTTATGGTTCATGAAAGTCATTGAAAAATACATAATATAATGAAGATGAGTATCATTGATGGGGTCTACTTAACCTCGTTAGTCCTCTAATAACAATTGCAGGATTTTGAGGTACCTGTTATTGTTTTGGTTGTTGGACATTTTTATTTTTTGACACCTTTGGAATTTCTTTTCTATGATTCCATCAAGCACTATGTATTTTATATTTTCCTTTTCTTGCTTTTTTTGTTTTTAACTGATCTTTTTATATGGCCTTCTCATTGAAAATCACAACTCTATTCCTAATATTTTTTTGATTTCCATTATCTCATAAGTGATACTAGCCAAATGATTAACTATGCATCTAATAAAAGTACACTTATTAGATTTTGGCTTAAGATTTGTTCTATTTTCTCTATCAATATGGACAAATGCTTCACAACCAAAAGTCTTCATGAATGAGAAGTTTACCTTTTTTACCCGTTCATTCCTCCTCTGAAATTCCACCAACTGAGGAACTTGAAGGTCCTGTATTTATTAAGTAAAGAGTAATATTGACAATTGTTGGCTTGTATGGACCTGACCCAGCAAATCTCGGTACTACTGGCCATTTCGGCAATAGTACGTGGAGCGTGGACTGAGGTATCACCTGAAGTAGTATGGGAGGGTGCTAAAACCAAGTTTCCGCACCCTGGGGATGTTTGATGAGCTTCTGGAGGTCCGCGGTTTGACCCTTCGCGCACTTGCTATCCTTTCGCAACCTGCGATGCTGCTTCTATGCAACCCTACTTGGGGTGCAACCCATATAATACCCAAGTCCCTTGCTATTTGATCTGTCATTGCCCAATTACTTAACTTATTGATGTAATACTAATGATTATTAAAGTAGATTTAGCAATCATATCAGTGCGCACGATAAATAAAATAGTATAAATGTAAAGAAGGCAATGCACAAGCAGATACACAGAAATATGAATCAACTTCTCTTCATTATTCTTCGATCAAGGTTACAGACTCGACACCGCCCTCCACACTCAGTTGCAGTGGTCCGCGCACTCAGCTGCGGACTCTACTAAGGCTTTGCGCACTCAGCTACAGAGCCTCTTCCTACTACTACGACCCAATACACTTAGACTCCTACTCTATGCTCGAACCATTCATATTCTTCTCTCTAATTTGCTATCTTTACAACTTAAAGCCTCGCTCTATTTATAAAATCCCATGGTTCGCGGACCATGGGTAGGCCGACATGAATTTACATTACATTACAATACTTTAGGATGGATAGCCCTATGACTTAACCTATACTTCGCGCTCCGCACCCGCAATTCGCGGAGTCTTACAAAACCTTTGACCAAAACTTGGGCTTTAAGCCCCAAAACATGTTGTGGGGGGATTCCCTGCCCAATAGGCCCCCAACACAATCACCATGACTCATCCCGAGTCACTCTGCTCGTGCTGCGACCTTGGCACGGAGCCCCTCCAACTGGTCCCGTAATGCTTGAGGGCTTGTGGCGCACTGTTTTGTGGTTTGCTGGACCTGCTGCATGTGCTCTTTCGATGCTTCTTTATGAGGATCCGCTACCTGCCTTAGTGCATAGAGTCCCTGCATCTATGCGAGCTTGCCCTCAATATCTGCCGTAATGGTGAAGGCCTCATCAATCCATGGTTGGACGCGCACCTTGAGAAGTGCCTCTTTCTGTCTGGCGGCATCCACCTGCTCTTTCAGCACCCTTTCTTGCTGCATCTTTTCCAGCCATTAGGTGAGGACGACTATCTACGCATTTCCCCTTACATTATCATACTACTCCTGCAGTTCGCGTGCCTTTGTTTCCAAGTGTTGTATGTTGGGGTCCTCCTGCAAGGATGTGAGGACATCAAAGGCTTGGTCCAACATACCAGTACAGTCCTGCACTGCCCGTCCAATTTCTTCTAGTCATGTTTGAATAGTGCTAACGCACTGCTCTCTAACTTTCGGAGGAGTGGAAGGCTATGCCTTCAGTCGCAGCTCAGCAATCTGGAGGTTCAGCTCCAGTTGCACTCGCGTTGTTTCCTCACGCGCGCTTCAGACTCCACTTGCGAGACAGTGGATACGCATCTCTATTGGTAGGTCTCCAGCGATGGACAACTCTGGGACTCACCAGCATGCTTCATCAACTATCTTCACAATCTGCTGGTTTTGTGACACCAGTTTGTCACGCTGCAGGCTAAGTTGTTCAATGTTGATATTTTGCTCACTCATCACCTGGATTGCGCGGCCCTCCCTGGTGCAGAGCTCTGCTTTTATGCCATTCTGCAGTTGATGCAATGTGTCTTGCGGAAGGGCAGTGAAATTAAGGCCAAGTCCCTTGATCCTGATCACCGCAGCTCTGTCGTCCTCATTCTCTGTTGTTAACACTCCTTCCGGTAGCACTATGGTGTTAGCCATCTTTGCATGTAGCAGCTGCTCCACTGCTGATGTACCTGTAGTGCCATAGGTGGCTGCGATTCCTTCCTGTGGGGGCGCACCCGTAGTTCCTGCAGGTGCGCCTTTAAGGCCCCCAACACAATCTGCTACTCCGACATGGCTTCCTGGAGTGCTTCCTTGGTGACCTCGTGAACCGTGTCTCCAATGTCGTAGAGGTCACCTTTTGTTAATGTGATCGGGTCGATGGCCAATTTGGATGCCTTGACCTTTTTTCGTGGACCCGATCTCTCTGTGACACACGGCCTTTTCAACTAGTTGGAAGTTGTGCCTGACTTTGTGCCTTCTTCTGTGTCCTCTACTTCCTGTCCTGTAGACAAGTCCTGGCCCTCCTCATCCTACGTTGTGGTGGCCCCTGTTGCCTGTGTTGTTGTTGCTTCTTCGGTCACCTTTCCCTGCTCCGCGGCTACTCGTGTTGCCTCGCGGATAGCCCTTACCTCCGCGACCACCTTTCCATTGCGCCTTTTCTCGGCCAACTTCTTGACACACAACTTGGCTTCCTCCTTTTGTTTCTGTCCTACTATTCTATCCAGCTCTGCCAGATCCAAGGCGCGCCACTGAGGGGGCCATGATTCTAACACGAAAAATATTGCATCATCAATGGCGATGAAGGGGAGCTTGGTCCATTACTGTGTCAGGTCCTTACGTGCCTTGATGTACACATTATGCATGTCCACCTTGAAGTCTACAAAACTCCATAGACTGTTGTACATTGTGGGGCACATGCGCGGCCATCTATTGATCCACATCTGGATGCTTGCCTCCATGAGCACCCAGAAGATCTTTGTCTCGCGAATTTACTTTGTGTCCTGGGTGGCCCAGACCGACGCGTACTTTGCGGCCTCTGGTAAGTCTTGTTCAATGTTGGGGAACTGACTGTCCTCGGGCAGTTCCCCTGTTACCAGTAAAATGGACAAGAGTAGCCACGCGTAGTGGAAGATCTTGCCCTGCTCCTGGGCTTCCTTGCAGTTGGTCAAGAACTCCTCGTAGAGGAACTCGGCCCAGTTAAATTGGACCCCCTCTATGCATTGTTCATCCAGCACAACTACCAGCACTGGTACCTCATCGCTGCAAACATTTTCTCATTACCTCCCGGCCAAGAGTTGGGTGGCTACGCGCATCCCTTTATCTTTGATGTTGTTGATCGTGTAGCCCCTCTTTTTCTTCTCAAGTTTGTATGTTTTCTTCATGGCCTCTGTGAGCACCAAATCTCTGCTTTTTCCTTCTACCGCCACGGGGTCCTTTCCCTTACAGGGGAGCCGGGAAATCCTATGGATGAGATCCGCCATGATGGGAATAGGCTCCTCTAGTGATAATTACCCATCGTGCACTAGGCAAAGCAGCTGCCTGATGACGAAAATAGTGATAGGTGCACGGTGAAAGTGTGGAATCCACAACAGATGAAGTAATTCAGCCTTCTCCACACCATGCAGCCATTTCCGTGGATTTAGTGTTGTGACTGGCCCCTCCGTGCTCTGCTTCATGAGGCTCTCCGTCTCTAAGTGTGGGAACTTCTCGCTATCTGAGAGGTCCCAATATTCAAACTTCATTGTGGGCACACGACCCATGTGTGAACCCTCGAATACAATTCCATCGGGGAGGAGCGGGGTTTGGAGTGCACTCGTAGTGGCATCTAGGTCCTTTGGTATCTTATTTTTCCCTTTCCGCGGAGGGACATACTTGGGAAAATTCACTGCAGAGCGCACCGACTGGATGTCCTCTTCCATGTCTTCTACTTCCTCTATCTCATCAATGAGAGCCTGTAGGTTCTCCTCCTTGTCATCTGTCTCAATGGTGATAGCCTTGCCCTTTTCTTCCATTGAAAGTTTACCAAACCACGGATTCCTCGGGGACATGTGAACTGGTCCCATAGTCTGCTTATCCTTCTTGCGCCTCGGTGTTCAAGGCAATTTTGGGATTTCCTGCGTGACCCCAGTGTCTCCGAGAACATCATGTACCATTGGGTTCTGCACGGCCTCGTCGGTGGTTCCTTCTGCCGAGCCCAAACCTCTCCTAGTAGTCGTCATCCTGTTTGAGCTGTTTGTGGGTGTTTGCAAACTTCGAGGCTCAAATATTGCTCGGCGCTCAACACTCTATGCTCTAATCAACTGCTCAAACCTGAATTGAACAAGTGTTGTCTCGTGGTTAGCCACTGGAGTTTTATAGCGCCTTTTGGATTCAAATTCGACCGCTCCCCCCACTTCTAGGCCATCAATGCTTTCTTGGCGGCAGATTTCCCAAAATCTTGCCCTTAATTCGTGTCTTAAATGCCCACCACCCGCTCCCTTTTGCCTTAAATCAAACATCTTATCATGAATAGTGACACCAACGGTCACTTCCCAACCTACCTGCGCGGCAGCGTAGCCCCCTGTGTGTGGGCGTGAAACTTCTGACATGTTGATTCTCTACACACCTCCCTCATCGTACAACTCCCAAACAGACTCTTTTATGGTCCCGCACTCTCTTTCAACTACCTAGAGCACTGACACTGTGCTCCCTACGGCTAGTCAGGTGATCACACCACCCGAGCGAGACTTCAACTCGCCTCCCAGTATAGTCCATAGAAACTCGTCAATTGCCTTTGCGACAGCCGGTGTCGTGCGTTCTACTGTATGTAGTGCACTTCCCTGGTTACTGCGTTTGGTGAGGTGCGGTCGTAGCCATGATAGTAGAGTCAAAAATTCTCCGCGATAATCTTCTAATGCAGTGGTACGATCATCCGTATCTTTCCTTGTCATCCTTGGGTTATCGACGAGATATGCTTGCATGATCTTGTTTTCTAGCCTCTTGATCTCAGCGTCCATCAAAATGCTTTCTTTCTCAATCATACCCAGTCCTTTTCGAGTCCGCGAAGTCTAAGGTTCCCTCGCCGGATGGCTTCCTGAATCCTTATCTGTTTAACCTCACATAGATGTTTGATTTCTTTCTCCTAGTCATCGCGCACTGTCACAACTACGGGAGCCATTATGTGCGGATTCCTTTTTGTATTTTCTTCAAAAATTACAGTCTCTACTCTATTCCGCACATTGGGAATCGTCTTCATTTTCAGGGTTTTGCACATGGTCCTATAGGCCCATCAAACCATTGGCACGTGCAGGTCCCAATCAGTTTGTCTCGGCTAGCGAACCTTGTTCAGTACTCTGCACACCCTATCGAATGCTTTGTCGTGGAGAATTGGTAGCATTCGTCGCCTTTCCTGCTACTGCAGTTTGTCCCGATTCTCTATTCTTGGGGTGGTGTGCACTTGTGCGCTTGTGCAGGCTGTACATTATATGTTTGTACCCATCGGGAAAGGTGGGTGTGCAAGTTGTTCCGCCCCTGCTGATTGGCTGTTGTTCAGAGCTGGGGTTTTCCAAAATGTAGGCACATCATCATTCTGCATCCGCACTAGTCCTCAAAATTTCCTTGATGCGTACACCACCATCGTGCGGGTGTTGCATGCAGCACCCATTTCAGAGCATCAAATCACTGTTGTTCTGGTACTATGCTTTCAAATTTGCTCAGAAATTCATCCACCGCTGACAATCCATCATATGTCAGCAATTCCCTTGCCTCTATTGTCATGCATTGTAGTGATCTAATCATCATGTTGCAATTCAGTGTTGTTACTTCGTGCAGTCAATTCTGCCATTGTTCTACTTGTTCGTCTAAATCCGAAGTGCAAGAGCTTTCGCGCTCCCATGAAATCCTTCCATCTGCAGTCGGATTCACCCAATCCTATTCTCACATCGTTATCTTGTAAATACAATCGAGATCGTCATCACTATCATCATCGCGCACTGGTTCATTGTATCACGCACCTTTGGATGGATCTAGCAGTACTACTATGCGTAGTGACTTTTTCTCAAAGATCATTTTGCACTTCCTCAGATTTATGACTCCATTCATATCGGTGGCCCAGTGTATTCCTAGTAGCACGGGATAGGGATCACTGTCATCGACAATCTCTATCACTTCAAAATCTGCATGCGCGCTCACACCTTCAATATCAACTATTACCCCTTGCAATCTTCCCATGGGAAAAATCGTCTGTTGGTTTGCCATTCGTAATTGAATAGGGGACCATTGTAATGCAGGTCTGCCCATGCGTTCCCATGTTTGCTTTGGTAGTACATTCGCATCCGAACCCAGATCCAGGATTACCTGATCCATTTCATACTCGCCGATTTGCACAGTCAACCTCATTTCCCTTCTTATGCGCAATGCATGATTTCCAAGTTTCCGCACCACGCGCGGTTCTCCTGACCCCGCGCACCTAGTGATAAGTTCCTGTAGTCCTTTGACTACCTTGCTGTCATGTAGCAGTTTCATGCATGTCTCTAGAAAGGTAGTGAGCATTGAAGGATCCATCTCTGGTTCTAGTTGATCCTTACTACCTGAAGTGGAGGCCCCCGTGAAGCTCTTCTTAGCTTCCATGAATGTCTCCTTTGCGCATTCTAAATCAAACTCAGGTTCCTTTGTAGGAGCCTTGCGAACCCACACACTTTCTTCTCGTTGCTTCCCTTTATCATCTCCCGTGGTCATACCGCTCCTGAGCATCATGTTTACATTTGGGTCTTCTTCGCGCTACTCAGACCTCATCATCTATAAGTTCTGAGTCGGCGGGGGCTGGAGTACCCCATTTTTTCACATCCTTGCTATCAGCGAAGGGCAGTCTTGTGCCACATGATCAAACTATGTATAGTACCAACATGATGTCCTTGTCAGGTTTGTACAATCACGGGCATAGTGCCCTGGCCCTCCGTAATTGTAGCAAATTAGTTGTCCGCAACCCCTTCCTGGTCCCATTCCACCTCGACCTCAACCACGACCCTGAAATGCAGCGCGCGCCATCCATGCATTTGGGTCGAGGGCTCGCATTTCGGTCTACACCCTGTAGGCAGGAGTCTGATCCATCATTAGTTCATAGCTTCAGCAGGTGTGTTCATCATGGCCTACCGACCTACAGAAATTACAAAACAATTGCTGGGACATCTGTGTATACTTCTACAACAGATGACAATTGTTCGTAGTGTGTTTTCCTCCTATCTGGTAGATCGCACACCATAGTGCAGACGCCACACTCAGCCCTACCTGTGCCTTTGGTCTTAACGACATCAGCCCTCCTCCTACCAAGTAGTTTGTGAACACTGGACAATGGTCCTTGTCATGCCCTTGGCCTTTGCATTTTATGCACCATACTTCCTCGCGCGCCTCCACCCAAGGTGTCCTGTCCTATTTCAAACTTTGCATTTCCATACAAAGATTTTGTAGTTGTGCGTGAATTTGTTGGACTCCCAACCTAGGGCCTTGTATAGGGGTCTCATGTAATCTCATTGCCATCTCCAACGCTTTGACCTGGGTGGAAAGTTTTTAATGTGACAACACCATCCTTAAGTGTGGTGTAAGTAATGCTACAAACCATGCGTGATGTTGTCCATTTGTCAACGTCATATTGGCTTCGCGAATCGTACTCTTCAGCCTTTGGTCCAGATCCTAGGGGGTTTCACCCGGGAGCATCGCGATCTCCTTAAACCTGATGATTGATTGTGTTTCTGATTTTGGCCTGCTAAATTCCCTGTTCAGTGCAGCCAGGATCTCTATGATTCCTGCATTTGGGTGGTCATTAGAATGATTAATATACCATGTTAATGCACGATCTTATAGCACACTCACCAACGTAGCCTTTTTAATATTGTCATCCACGACGCCTTGTGCTTCCCATACTTCTCTTACCACAAACCAAAATTGGTCCGGATCTTCATTCCCCACTCCTCTGAACACCGGTAGTTTTATTGCACTCACCATACTGAACTGTACTGGTGGCAGAGGTGGGGTGGATGGAGATGGAGGTGAGGAGGGTGACATGGGTGGAAATGTGGGTGGAGGTGGTAAACGCAGAATGTGCTGCCTTATCAGACTAACCCTACTTCTCGAAGAAACTTTTTCCAGCTCTTCCTCGCTTTCCTGCGAGGGTGAAATTAAGGGACTGGTTTCCAATTCTTCACTACCTCTGCTTCTGTAGATCTTCCCTCTTCACGTAGTCCCAAACATTAATTTATTCGCATAACCTGCTTTTCACACAATAGCATCTTAATCCAAGTGTTCAAAGATTTAATATACTTACCTCGCGGTCCCTTGAAAAAACGACGCTCCGCCTCATTGTAGCTGACGGTCGTGTCTACCCCAAACTCAGTGATAAATCCCCCTATTATTCGGTCAAGCCAATGGTCCACAGCTCGTGCAATCTTCTTCCCTGACGCTTCTAGTCTGTGCACTAATTCCAGAGTCCACACTATTTGTTTGTCGAGCCTACACCTTCCCTGGCTATCTGCTAACTTCACGATCCACTCATACAGCTTAGAAGGAAAGGATGCAAAGAAAATTTCGTGGATTTCTATATAGAAGTAGTGCTACAACCACTGTTCCTTAAATACTTGCGGATTTTTGTTTTTCTGTGCCGCAAACTCATGAATATTCTTGCCCAACCACTCTTCAATTTCTTTCTTTGTTGGATTCCAGTGGCACGACATCAGACATCTTTATGCAGATCTCGGTATCGGCAATGAAACCATTTGTTGGCTTGTATGGGCTTGACCCAGGTTCAAAGGTAATTTATCCAAGCAAATCTGGGTACTACTGGCCCTTTTGGCAATAGTCAGCGGAGCGCGGACTGAGGTCTCACCCGAAGTAGTATGGGAGGGTGCTAGAACCAGGTTTCTGCACCCTGGGAATGTCTGATGAGCTTATGGAGGTCTGTGGTTTGACCCTTCGCGCACTTTCTATCCCTTCGCAACCTGCGATGCTGCTTCCGTGCAGCCCTACTCGGGGCGCAACCCATATAATACCCAAGTCCCTTGCTATTTGATCTATTATTTCCTGATTACTTAACTTATTGGTGTAAGACTAATGATTTTTACAACAGATTCAGCAATCATATTAGTGTGTGTGATAAATAAAACAGTATAAATGTAAAGAAGGAAATGCACAAGAAGATACACAGAAATAGGAATCAACTTCTCTTTATTATTCTTCGATCAAGGTTACAGACTCGACACCGCCCTACACACTCAGCTGCAGGGGTCTGCGCACTCAGCTGCGGACTCTACTAGGCCTCTTCGCACTTAGCTACAGAGCCTCTTCCTATTATTACAACCCAATACACTTAGACTCCTACTCTATGCTCGAACCATTTGTATTCTTCTCTCTAATTCATTATCTTTACAACTTAGAGCCTCACTCTATTTATACAATCCCATGGTCTGCGGACCATGGGTAGGCCGACATGACTTTACATTACATTACAATACTTTAGGGCAGACAGCCCTATGACTTAACCTATACTTCGCGCTCTGCACCTGCAATTCACGAAGTCTTGCAAAACCTTTGAGAAAAACTTGGGCTTTAAGCCCCAAAATATGTTGTGGGGGGATTCCCTGCCCAACAACAATATATGCCAAAAATTGTAAGTGTAATCCTACATGGAATCTCATACTCCTTGCACACTCCATGATTGTCTCATTCATCCTTTATGACACATGATTTTCTTGTGTTGTTATAAGGATTGTCTTCTCTCGACAACTCCCATGGTATGAACATTAATTATCAAACTCCTTACAATCTTCACCTCCATTATTTGATTTAAAACACTTCAACTTATTTCATGTCTCATTGTCAGCCAAATATTTTCATTTCTTAAAATTATTTAAAGACATTATATTTGTTTCTAATGTAGGAAACCTAAGTTTTCCTAGTTGCATCATCAATAAAAGTAACATAATAATAATATCCACCAATAAATTATACCTGAACGAGTCTCCATACATCTGTATGCACAAGCTCTAGCTTTTCACTCTTCTTTATATTTCCAACTTTGAGAAATATAACTCTTTTATTTTTTCTGTAAACATAACACTCAGAGACATCCAAATCAACCTTCTTTAAATTTGGAAATAATTTCCTTCAGTGGAGAATTTGTATTCCCTTCTCAATTATGTGCCTCAACCTATGATTCCACAACGTTTTATTTTCTCATCTACAAGCTTAAGCAATATAAGGGTCAACATTACTAGAACATAAAGACAATGTACCTATATTCTCTCCTTTTTCTATTATCAAAGATCCTCTAGTGACCTTCCATGAATTTCTTGCAAATGTAACTATACAACCCTCACTTCCCAACCACTCTATTGAAATTAGATTTATTCTTAAATGAACAAACATGAATTACCTCTTCAACAACCTTTGGTTTCCATTCTGTAATTTTATCCTTGCCTTATCGTTTCTCACAATTTTACGTAGTTCATCATCACCCAAATAAACATGTCGAAAATCTCCTTCAACATAATCTTGAAATTACTTCCTAAGGGGTGTGGCATGAAATGAAGCACTTGAGTCTATTACCTAAGAGTGAGAAATTTTATCTATTGAAAGGATTAAAGCATGTTGTAAAACCAAAATACCAATGGTTTTTTTCTTATGTCCTTTCTTCCCTCAATATTAGCATTTCATCCTCCAACTAGATTTGGATATGCCCTCCTTATACTTTCCACAATTCCCTGCGCTCTTTCCTTTGTCACTTTTTATTCTCCTATTCTTTATAGTCAAGTCATTACTTGACATCTCATCTATGATTTTCCATTACATTTCCTCATTAAGGATACGCCAACAACATCATCAAAATATTTCATAGTCATTAGTTTTTTTCTTATTCTCCCCAATGGAAAAAAATAAAAATTTCTAATAAAAATAATCTTCCATCTGCATCTTCCATAACTAGTACATTTTCCCATCAAACTTCTTGTCCCTAAAAATTTCTTCTTCCATTTCTCCCACTAAAAATAGGAACCCTCTATTCCTCTAAGTTTTATTAGCAAAATAGACCTTCGACTCTAACACTAATTTGATGCAGGAGCATCGGAACGGGCCAACAATGTGGGAAATTGCCCACATGTTGTGGCCTGACAAAGTGGAATTCATTTCTGTTCAGTTTGTTAAAGAAGGCGACTTTACAAATAATTAGCTATTACTGTAATAGGTGTGTCTATCTTATTGTTAAGGTTGTTATAACAGGTGTATGCGAGCCCAAATAGGTAGGAGTTTATTGTTAGAATTCTTATAATTAGAAGAGCATGTATCGAGTAGTGTGACGGTGTGACAGTGTGTATTAGACTGAGAATGGGACAGCGTGTATATGGTTTTGTAGTTCTGGAATAATAAGGAAAAAAAACCAATCCAAAGCTCTGTTTTGATCTATTTTGCGTGATTATATTCCAAAATAGAATGACAAATACTAGAGGGTATGCACTGATGTCTAGGTAATGAATTTAAGTAAATTCAATCTGTGTTTGTATATAAAATCGCATTGACTGTCTTGATAAGATTAAAAAATATGTCGAGATGGGATCTCAACAAACCATTGCTGACCAAAGAGCCGTTTTAATGATCAACGTAGCATTGGTATATCTGGTTGAGTGCATCTTTTTGCAGGATCAATCTGGTTTGCGTCGGAAATGAAAGCTCTGCTTGATGATTGTGAACGTTTTGAAATATTTCCTCCTGGACATATATACTCCAGCAAAGCTCAGCGCTGTCGCCTTTGTGAGTTGGGAAGTCCATGACACGGAAAACGTGGAGAAATTCCGATCGAGTCACGGATGTGGAACTGAAATACACCGTTTTGGATCAGAGAAATCCGCGTTGGCGTTATGAAATCGGCAATAAATAATGGACAATCAGTCCTGGTGATGGCGATCCACCGCATCGGAGTGGATTTGTGATCTGCTAGTTCGGCAATCAATTGTTGGACAAACTGTGACCACCGATCCATCACATCAGAGCGGATTTGGATCCAGTATTGCGCATTCAATTGTGAGATTAATGGGATGACTGTCGCTCACGGTATGCCTGCAAAGAATCCGGGTTTATGTATCTTTGGGCTCTTTGCCTTATGTGTTGGAATCGATTTAAAGGTAATATTTTTGTTTGGCGAGAGCTCTGTACACGTTTTATAAATGCAGAAAAGTTGCATTTCCTATTCTGTTTTGTGTTTTGTTTCGCGCAACCCCAATGAAAAAACAACGATAGCTTTGCGCTTCCTTCAGTTATATTGGTCTCAATGCTTTCAGTGCTTCATCGGTCAAAGCAGTCCATACAAAAGCGTCCAGCACATGTTGGGAGGGAATTTCTTTTAGCTGTGTGCACCATGTGATATTTTTTGTCCTGTGTTCTTATTTGTATTGTGAATTGTAGTAGAAAGAAGGGCGCCAGCGTTTTTTTTAAGGATAATCATCATTTTTAGTTTCTTCAATAGAGAGAAGCGCGCCCAGTGTTTCAGGGTCATCATTTTTGGTATCAGAGCTAGTGACAGGTGGTTGCAGCCAAGATGCCGCCAAGGCGAGGAATTGGTCGAGGAAGACCAGAACCAAATGCAGTCCTGATAGAAGAAGTGCGAAGACTGCGTGAACGAATGGAGACAATGGAAATAGCCCAGAGAAGAGCACCCGATGTGAAAACTGAGAGTTCTTCAGAAGAATCTGACGAAGAGGTGGAGACAGGAGAAGAAAATGAAACTGCCAAAGTCCTCAAGATGCTGGCAAAAGTTAGAAGCAAACCCAAGATAGAAATTCCTATGTATGATGGGAGTTTAAATGCCGAGGAGCTCATGGATTGGATTAGATCCATAGATCAGTATTTCGATTATGAAGAGGTTGAGGAGAATAAGAGGGTGAATTTTGCAGTCACTAGACTGAAGGGCCATGCAGCCATCTGGTGGGACGAGTTACAGACATCAAGAACGAGAAAGGGGAAATCTAAGATCAAGCAATGGGATAAAATGGTAAGCAAACTGAAAGCCAAGTTTTTGCCTAAAGACTATCATTTGAATCTTTTTAAGCAAATGCAAAATCTGAAGCAGAAAGGAATGCCTGTTAAAGAATATATGGAAGAATTTTACAGGTTAAATATCAGAACAGGGCATGTAGAAGATGATTTGGAGAAAGTAGCCAGGTATATTAATGGGCTAAGGTATGAGATCCAAGATGAGATTAGCCTATTGAGTTTGAAAACTGTTGAGGATGCCTATCAAGCAGCCTTGAAGGCAGAGGAAAAACTCTTGCGCAAACAAAACCAGAGAAACAGAGGTAAGAATCCAGCAAAAGAAGGAAGGATACTTGAATCCAAAGTTCAACCTTCTCAGAATGAGGCAGGGAGTGCGAGCAATAGAGCACCACAAAGAGGAGATTTTGGCCGTGGAAGGTTTGTGCCCAGAGGCAGAGGCCGAGGAAGAGATGTTCGGTGCTTTGCATGTGGTGAATGGGGACATGTACAATGGGATTGTCCTCATCAAAGATCAGCAACCCAGTGCAACGTGACTATTGCAGAAGCCAAGGAGGAGATTCCTCAACCTGAAGCTAAAGAGGAACCACCAGAAGATGGAGAGTCTCTATTACTGAAGAGGGTATTACTGGAAGGAGCTAAGGAAGCCAAAGAACCAGTTCAAAGGAAGACTTTATTCATAACTATATGTAAGTCCAAGGGTAAGTGTTGCAAGTTGATAATTGATAGCGGTAGTACTGACAACCTTGTTTCTACAGAGATGGTGGACAAGTTGAAGTTGGAGAGAACAGTACACCCCACTCCTTATAAAGTATCGTGGCTTCAGAAAGGCCATCAAATTTTTGTAACTGAACAATGTCAAGTTGAATTTCAGATTGGTACTTATAAGGATGTCATTTTATGTGATGTAATGCCGATAGATGTATGCCACATATTGCTAGGGAGGCCCTGGCAGTTTGACCGAAATGCCATACATGATGGCAGAAGAAATACTTATACTTTGGAGAAAGATGGGCATAAGCATACACTACTGCCATTGAAAGCTGAAGCTGATAAAGAAGCACTTGGAGATAGTGTCACGTTGATGAATGAGAAGATCCTGTTGCAGGAAGATGAGAAGGGTAAGGAGATGCATCTTGCTAGTGTTGGCAAACCCAAGGTAATTTTAACTTCTACAAATTTAGAATATTTACCTGAAGAAATTCAGAATTTCTTGAATGATTGTGCTGATATTGTTGTAGATGAGTTGTTACTCATCAGGAGTATTGGTGAACATAATGATCTAATATCGGGAGTCAGTATGTCGAATAAAGTAGCCTACAGGGTAATGCAGGAAAATGTCGAAGCTAGAACACAAGTGAAAGAGTTAATGGATAAATGGCTAATCAGTGAAAGCCTTAAACCATGTACTGTGCCAATAGCACTCAGTCCGAAGAAAGAAGTTGAATGGTGCATGACTCCAAATTCTTGAGCCTTATATAAAATCACCATCAGGGTGAAGAATGAAGATTTGAAGGAATATGCAGTCTCTAAAGAAGAGCTAAAATTGGATCCGAAGAAAATCCAAGTAGATGTGAATTGGCTAACTCCTAGAAGCATATTTGAGGGAGATGTCAAAAGCAGATGGCGGGAATGCAGTAGCAAAGACAAGCAGCGAGCGGATATGAGGAGGCGGAAAAAGGAATTCCAAACAGGTGATTTAGTCATGTATTGCAGAATGGTACCTATACTAAAAGCCAGAAGAAGAACCACAAAGAGACGCCATAACAGACAGAAGCCCAAAGCAAGGAAAAGGAAAAATAAAGTGCTAAAGAGAACCAGGAGTCAGACTCATTATCAGTGTTTGACCAAGTGGAAAGAGGAACCAGTAGAGGACGCCAGCAGAGCTACAGAGAATGAGGATCAACTCCAAACAACTACAAGATTAGTTTTCTTCCCCGGGAGTCTGATGCAGGAGCATCAAGCACTTAGCCAGCAATGTGACATCTTGGTCACATGTTGTGGCTAGTTAAAAATATATTAGACTTAGAAATAGTTTAAATAATATATTTTATTAAATTTGCTATTTATTTTAGGAGAATTGTAGTTGTTTAATTAAATACGACATAATAATAGAGTTGGTTTCTTTCCCTGCGAGGAATAGAACCAAAGTAGGGAAAATGCTAAATAATAGGGGGTATTAGTTTGTTGAGAAACTCTAGAAGAAATCTATTTTGAGAAGAATAGTTTCTCATATTTGTATAAATTAGAGAAAGGGTGAAGGTGTGGGAGAGTTTTGAGGGTGTGATCTTGGAGAGCGTAGGTGTGGTGTGACTGTTTGTTTTTTGGGCGAAAAGCTCCAATTAAATAAGAGGACTGTGTTTTTTTGAATAAAACTGGAGATCGTTCTTTGTGAGAAGTCATTGAAACAAATCTCTGTTTTTTTTATTACTGTTGCTGTTGCTTATGAATAAAAAAATATTGTTTGCGCCAATGTGTGATGGAAATCTGTGTGATAATGTAACAGATTAGATTCGTATCAATGGAATGCTGAACTGTGGTTTCAATTCAAATATCTGTGACATGTGTTAAGTTTTGTGCGTGGAATCTTCCCACAGAGGATAATCAAGAAACCAGACTGCATGGATTTCGGAACAGTGCGGATTTGGAATTTGTGATTCCTGAAATTTCGCCTCAAAATCCTAGAGGTTGTTAATTGCCAGTTGTAGAACGAATCAGATTGGATATGCATTAACTGGCAGTTGTGTATTGGATCACGGGAAAAAAATGCAATTGACTTGGCCATATCGAATAGTGGATTCGATATGAAACAGAATCTGGTGGCTTCCGATGCATTGGGTTCAAATCACCATTTCGGGAGGAGTCAATCATTGACAGCGCCATTCCAAATCACGGCAGATTGAAAAAAATGTAGATGGATCTAAGTTAATGGAGCAGAGCGAAGTTTTAGTACTTCCTGTTCCAGACTTTCAAAGCTAAAATGTAAATCTACAGTGGAAAAGCGTTTTTGGGTATAGATGTATTGTGTAAAATCGTTTTAACACAGATATAAAACGATTTAGTGATGTTTACGTTCTGGCAAATGAAATAGATTGCATTGGAATGTTTCAATCGATATATGGTTATTTTATTCATTGCAACACTAATAACATAGATGGGGCGTAAATGGTTTTGATGACATTTGTAAATTGCAAAGAATGCAACGTAGATAGGTGGCAAATGTTTTTGTTCCATTTGAAACCAGTGCATGTTACCTATTATGCGTTGGTAAAAGAATTGGAAGGCTGCGCCTGTATGACAAATCGAAAGAATTAGTTCTCATATTTAATTGTAACAGGGTTTTCATTTCGACATTCCGCCTTCTTAAAGATAAACTGAATTTTTCTGTTTGTATTGTTGTTTGTGCTATAAATTGTAACCTAATTGGATTGAGCATAGGAGTTCGGGGCATCAGGTGCACAATAAGAACAAACATCATAGAAATCTAGGTGTAAAATCAAGCACAGTCCTCAACCATCCCAATAAACTTGAGAATGATGTGATCATGAATGAGCTTTCCCCATTTTTCAGGAAATTTTCCAGCCATGGCCAATCCACCATGAGAGAAATGATCCATCTCATGCATGAAGGGATAATTTTTTTTTTCCAAAATGACTCTTGTACCTAGACCCAGATACTCCCACATGCGTATATTTAAGTTAACAGGATGAGATTAGGTGCAGATATTTAGTGAAATGTGAGGATGCCACATGAGGGGCATGTGGAGATAGGTGTAGAGCATGTCTCTTACGCCAAGGGATGCCACCGCATATACCATACATATGTTTCACATGCTAATTATACTACCTAGTGGAAAAAGTTTGCCATGAAACCACCCCCATGAGAAACATTTGCATCCGCTGATAATTTATCATGTTCCACCTAGCGATTGATTTATTAGAGGTCCTCCCTACATGCTTCCATTGACCATGAATATTCAAAGATTAGGTGATCTCTAAAATACCCTAGTTCGCCAATGTGTCTGCTACCTTATTACCTTCTCGTCGCTTATGTATAGGAATAATATAGTCGAATTTGGACACATTTTTTTTAATATTACTTACCACATTCTAGAGGTGCCAACTTTGGATCAGATTATCTACAAGGTGGCTGCGTAACAACTTATGTACAAATTGGATGACAAGGTGAGAGTCTCCATGAACCTATACTATACGATACTATTTTCTGGTTGTAATTTGTAGACCTTTGTCAAGTGCAAGAAATTTTGCAAGGTTATTTGTTACCACATCACAGGAAAAAGCATAGACATGTAAAGGGTAGGAATTATTGTTTCTGATGATCCCATCATACCTTACCTTGCCAATATTACCTTTGGAAGTTCCATCAAATCTCAATTGGATGAAGGCTCTTGGAGGTGGCATAAACGAGTTCTCACTAGATTTCTTTTGTCCCTATATAGTGGAATGAGAGGTGACAAACATATTGGAGTTGATGTTAAATACTCATTGACTTTACAATCCTCCAAAGCAGGAGGTGAAACCAACAAATTTTCCCTGATGTTTTGCAAAAATAACTTCTTTCAAAAGCGGCATAGTCCTTTTTTTCATTTCAAAGATTCTCAAGTTTTGCTCTTTCCACAAGTTCCATAGAGTAAAACCCAACACTAGATGCCAAGCTCGTAGGAAAACATAATTTTTAAACCGACGATAAAAACATTGAGCTATCCATGTTTTTACACTTACTAAACTAGGTAAAGTACACTTGAAGGTTTGTTGGAAAAATGCCCGCATACTCTTAGCAAAAGGGCAAGTGATAAAAAGATTCTCTGTCGATTCTTTTGCTTGAGAGCATAGTATACATAGATACGGGCCCTCATAAAATTTGCTTCAAAGAAGATCCCAAGTTAATGAATGCCCCCAAGCTATCAACCAAAGAAAATTTGAAATCTTTGGCCATCCAAATCCCTCCCACAATCTATTCCACAATGTAGCATTCTCATGGATTTGAAATCCTACTATCAAAGAGTATGTCACCTCCCCCTCCCACATTTACCCAATTTCATTGGCTTGCCAGGGTAAACATGATATGGAAAGTGATTATGACATGACCTAACCTCCAAGCTTTAGTTATGAAAGTGGGGTCGACAGCTAACTTCTCACAAACATCACTCAGGGCTACAAGACACTTAGGGACTAAAGAACCACCCCAGGTGACCAGACCCTGAGCCAGGGATACTTTTCTTACATATTAAGCCCCAACCGCGTGAAAAAAAGGCAAGGGTGCAGTTATAGGGCTCCAACTACATGCAAGGCACTGCTTCCATGCAATTATAACCCAAAAACTCTAGTTTAGAGGGTGTAGCACTGAGATTTGAGCCACAATTCTAGGCCAACCTCCAGACCACTACCCATGATTGTTTGAGACTTTCCAAAATCATTATTTACATGAGGACCTATAGGTTTTAACCCTATACAGGATTTATTTGTAAAATAATTCTTAAAAACAGAAAATATGCAATGGCGAGAAGCACAAAACAAATACACAAAGATTTTCCCTTGGATCCCAAAACTGAGACTACTAGATTGATTTTTCATTATGTTCCTTTCAATTCTACAATACATATATATACATGCCTAAGAATTCATAAAACAAAATCCATTAATCCTGGATTAGAACATAACCACAGTTCCCTTGACCAGATATACAAAATACCATGGGCAGAAAAACATCATGCCAAGAACCATGTGCAAAACCCATCCACAAAACCAGAACTATTTTAAGTCTAGTGGAAATAAAAGGTTTTCATATTGAGCAATTAGATGTAAACAAAAACTTTCTCCATTGGGATTTGGAGGAAGAAATATATAGGAAACAACCACAAGGGTATGAGGTCAAAGGGAAGGATAAATTAGTGTGCAAATTGAAGAAGATATTGTATGGCTTAAAACAGGCTCCAAGGCAGTGGTATCTAAAATTTGATAGGTTTATGTTTGAACAAGGTTATACTAGATGTCACTCTGACCATTATGTTAATTTTAAAAGGAAAAATGATGGCAGCTATATTATATTCCTATTGTATGTACATGACATGCTTGTTTCAAATTATAACATGTAGGAAATAAATGTGCTCAAAGGAAAATTAGCAAATTCATTTGCAATGAAGGATTTGGGTGTTGCAAAATAAATCCTTGGTATGAGAATAACTAGAGACAAGAAAAATCGCAAATTAACATTGTCTTAGAGAGAGTACATAGAAAAGGTGTTGGAAAGATTTAATATGCAGAATGAAAAACCAGTTAGTACACATTTGGCTAGCCATTTCAAACTAAGGAAAAAGATGTGTCCCAAGACTGAGGAAGAGATGGATTATATGTGTAAAGTTCCATATGCATCAACTGTTGGAAGCTTAATGTATGCAATGGTTTGCACAAGACCTGATATTGAAAATGCAGTGGGAGTTTTAAGCAGGCATATGAACAATCTGGGAAAAGAGAATTGGATGGAAGTGAAGTGGATTCTTAGGTATTTGAGAGGTGCCACAAATCAAGCATTATGTTTTGGAGGTTCAAACATTGATCTGTAGGGATATGTTGATGTATATATGGTAGGTGATAGATATAACAGGAGGAGCACCACAAGGTATGTTTTAATTGTAGGTGGAACAACTATCAATTTGGTTTCAAAATTTCAAAACATTGCTGCATTGTCAACAACGGAAGTAGAGTATGTTGCTGCTATAGAGGCTAGTAAAGAAATGATTTGGTTACAAAGGTTTATGGATGAGTTGGGCAAGAAACATGAGATGAGTAGGTTATATGCTGGCAACCAGAGTGTAATTCATCTTGCAAAGAATTTAGATTTTCATTCTAAGACTAAACATATACAACTCTGGTATCATTTCATATGGTCAATTTTGGATGATGGACAATTGAAGTTGGAAAAGATACATATTATCTAGAATCCTACAGATATGTTGACAAAGGTTGTAACCAAGGAGAAATTGAGTTGCTGCTTAGTTTCAATTGGCCTTCAAGAATGATGATGAAGATGAGAAACAACCAGGTCCAAAGTGGAATCATTATCCAGTAGTGAAGCAACGATGCAGTTGATATAATAAATCTCCAAGTGGGATATTGTTGGATGTGGAACCTGATTATCTTCCTGATTCATAGGTCTTGTTTCAGCCATGTTTGGATCCCTATCCATGACGAGGGGGTGTGGGGGGGGATTCCCGCCCACTATTTCTTCCCAGGGGATTCCATGGGCACGGATACATGTTTCGATCCCCCCCCCCCATGGCGGGGGTTCAGGGGTAGCACCCTCGAAGCTAAAAATAGATGAAAAATTGCGTTGTAAAATATTGTAATTTTATAGTCAATTTGGGTCGTTCATTAGGCAGATGATATGATGATAGAAGTTATGATAATTTAGGATTTTTTTCCCTATAAGGAAAGCCTCAGTTTATATGAGGGAATTGTATCGTGGTTGTTTATTATTATTCAGAGCTACAGAGAGAGAGGAGGATATGCGAGAGGAATGAGGAAATTATAAAGGATCTACTATAGGTTGTATCTCTTCATTTTGCTGGATAATATAAAAGAAAGGATTTGTTGTTTCTCTATGGACGTAGACAAAATTGGGTGAACCACATATATATGTGTCTCTCTTATTTTATGCATTTATGTATTTGTGTTTCCATAATATTTTATATATTTAATTACTCCGTTAATTAATTTATAACAAAAAGAAGCAAAAATAATTACAATATTTTAAGGGAAAGTAATATAGTGGACTGAGTTACCTCTAGCTAAGGGCAGAGTATATGAAGTGTGCTCATCCATGTCATCTATGTTTATGTGGGTATGTTGTAGTAATGCAAAGTTTGGGACTAACTTTCAACAATATGAATTCCAAATAAGTGATGTACAAGTGAGGGTGGTTGGTGACATGGCATTGGTAACACTGAAAGAGTATGTTAACATTATTTTTTTATTTATGTGATGATATGCATGACTTTTTATGGGATATTGTACCACAAGTTGTTTTTTGTTGTATTTTGTATTCTTCTTTTAGTTTTAGAAGCACTAGATACCTTGGGCATTCAAATTAAAAACAATGGTAACTTTCAAATTGTGTTTTTTTGTAATTTTACCAATTAAATTGCATTGTAAATGGGTGCATTTTCGCTAGAAATCGACACCCTTCTTGAGTTTCATGCATGGAGGATCATGGTTTTTTATCTTCATCCATGTGAACACTCTAGAAACATATCCATCCTCTCATTTTATATGGGATAAGAGGGGATTGACAATGAGGCTTCTTGTGTTTTAAGTCCCTATTAATCAAGCATGTACAAGCGATCCAGAGTAACAATGATATCTTCTTCTCACCTTTTATCTAATAGGGGGGATCGATGATTAGATACAAGTTTCAAAGCCACACCAAAAGAAGAGCCCTTGTACCAAAATCAAAGTTATAGCTAGTCAAATTTTTGAGTGCGATTCAAATTACAATCATCTTCAAACCAGAATTGGGAGAAATTTCTCTAGCAAAATACTTCAGGTTCTAGCAAGATTTGGAATTGTTCCAGGTACTGCACTAAGTGTTCCAGAGTTGGTGGTCGACCTTAAACCATGATAGGTTGATACCTCACTTTTCAGGTTAAGGTTCTCCCTTTTTTCACAAGTTGAGACCTCCCTTTTCCAGGTTGATCGTCTCCCTTTTCAGAACATTAGGGACACTTCCTCTAATGGAAGACTAATAACTTCTTTCCCGATTTGGAATTGTTTTGGGAATTGCACTAAGCGTTCTAGTGTTGGTGGTCATCCTTAAACCACCACTAGTTGATACCTTGAGTTCTCCCACCTTTTGGGTTTGTGGTATTCCTTAAAAACCACTATTTCAGGGAGCTCCTTCAGCTTATTGTTGTGATGCATTTTTGTATTTTTGTATTATATCTCTCTTCTTGGACTCGTATACACCCTTTGGATTAAGGGGGGGAATGTTGGAAACATAAACTGCTAAGGGTTATGGTGTGTAAGGTGAATCATCAAGGGGATTCCAAGAGACCTTGGAAGATGAATCGAGCGATCACATAATGCATTTATATGTAACATATTTCTGAATAATAAAGAAATTCACGCTTATCTTTCATATTATGGTTTCGCATTCCAACGCTATTAAAGAAATAATAGTATGTTAACTTTATATTATAGACAAACCAATTTATTTTGATCAATTTTACATTTTACCTCACATTTTACATTTATATCTGTTTTAATTTGAATATTAATTAAAACATGTGAAGTCGACATTTTGTTTTGTTATATATATATATATATATATATTATTTATTTATTTATATATTCCCAACACTTAAAAAATGTTGACATAATTACATTATGCCTCAACATCTCCCCAATACTAGGCTGATTGAGAGCTAAGATGTATCTATGCTAATTATATACTCTTTTAGTCATTTTCCTATAATATACTAACTTAATAATATCTTATATTTTAATCCAGACTTAAATTATCTAAACTCTCTCTCTCTCTCTCTATCTATCTCTCTTTCTCTCTCTTACACACACACACACACACACACACACACACACACACACATTGAATTCCTTTTCCGAACATGATGACCCAGTCAATTCATCCTTAAGTTTATAGTGGTTTGGATTCATGTTCGCTAAAGTGTACGTAAAACTAATGTTTCCATAGGATTCAAGTTCGTTATGTGGTTAGATTCCACCATGCTAGGTAAACATGTTTGTAATCTCTCCTCCAATTATGCACCTTTCATCTGGAAATTACCAGTAGTTAGCTACATATATTACTTACTCTAATTAATATTTATCATTATATGGATGCTTGAAGGATTTCTCTTTGCTATCAAATACTTCTTACACCAGCATTTTTTGTTTCTCTCTTAGAGTAAGAAGATTTGTGTAATAAAAGGAACTCTTAATCCAACTTGGGATGAAGAGCTTACATTTACTGTAGAGAAATTTTCTTATCATTATCGTTGTTTACTTATTTTGGTGTCCTCTCTGAATCTAAAGTTAAAATTTCCTTGTGTGGTTTATATATTTATATGGATGATCGTGAAAGAAACCTTTTTTTTTTAATATGGAGGGGTCATTGGTGGAGAGATTATAGAATAATAGTTTGGGAATTTATTAAGATGTTTGATTAATGTTTTAAAAAAAATGAATAATACATAGATTAAAAAGTCGAAAAACATGCTGAGTAAACTTGTAGTAAGCATATTCATTTTTTGAAGGAAAAATTGTACTTGAAGTTTATTAGATTTTTAGTTGTTACATGTTTTGCACAATTAAAATTCCACAAGTTTCAGAATTTTGCTCCAAGTATTTACTCCCAATTTAAAATTCGTGCATTTCAAAATTTGCTCTGAACTCTCTTTTTAACCCATAATTGAAAATGTTAGATTGATTTGTGTGATTTGTGCAATTGGATTTTACATTTATACATAATTATATTTTTTTAGGGCTGAAATTATGTAAATAGTTATTTTATGTTAAATGTTCACAAACATTTACACCATTACAACATCGCACCGGTATTGGGTTGTAGAGCGGCTCTCGACGCAACAAATATATACATAGATTTTGTTTTTCTAACTATATAATATATACATAGTTGACATGGAAATATTTTACTTAAATTGGGAAGTGAGACATTTTGTTTATAAACTACATTGTACTCAATAAAATGTCCTTTTGTTATTAATATATTTTTAAATATATGTTAATATTATTTAACCCTAAATATTGAAAATTTTTATTTATTATCTACATTGAAATTTTATTATTATCGATGATATTTAAATGTAGCATCAACACAAGTCCTCCCCCCCGCCCCGCCGCCCCCCCCCCATGAAGGGGTGTACATTCTTCCTGGGGTATACACTTGCTTGAAACACGACCTCTAAATCAGGAATATAAGTAGGCTCCATAGCCAACAGGCAAAACCTCTCCCCAAAATGTCACTCCAAATAGATCTTAGGCATTGATAAACTGTACTTGGAATAGGCATTACAAATAGCTATTGATTTGGCATTGCTCGTAATACTTCTTTCGTCAATATTAGAAAATTTTGGAAATTAAGGGCCTTAAAAGCCTAGTTACTGACCTTACAACGGGTCCTTTCTATGAGATCTTCCCATGTAGAGACCCGATTGTGATACAAAGAAATATGTGCTCCAAAATAATTAGAAGGTAGGTGGCCTCTATTGAAACCCAGACTTCGAGTTAACCGTAATTGAACAACCTCTAGAAAGTTGAAAAAACAATATTTGTTTAGTATATGTTTACAAGTGTACTCGAGGCATCTATAAAGATTTGCAAAAGAAAACTCATTCTTTTCGCCTCTTTCTAAGTAGGTAACCCAAATAAGATAACATCATCAACAAAATGTTTATGGGAGATAGGGAGATCAACCCCATACAAATGGATACCATAAATATGTCCTGATTCATATGATTTCTTAAACATCTGCCCATGTCCTTCCATAGCTAATATAAAGAGAAACGGTGATAAAGGATCACCCTGCCGCAACCCTCTAGAAGGGTGAAATGTGGAAGAAGGTGAACCATTGATCAAGATAGAAAGAATATATATGATATAAGAGACAACACCCATAATATCCATTGCTCTGAAAATCCATAAGCTCAGAGAACATGGAGTAAGTATGTCCAGATAAATCTATCATAAGCCTTAGATAAGTCAAATTTAATAATAATACCTGGATTTTTTGACACCCTCGGTGAATGGATGATCTCTTGCACCACAATAATTCCATCCGCAATATGTCATCCCTCTACAAAAATGGATTGATTGGGAGATACTAAAAGGGGGAGTAGTGGTTTCAACTGATTGATGGTTATTGTCGAGATAATTTTATATAGCACATTGCATAGATAAATAGGTCGAAAAATGTTAGGAATCTTTGAACGACTTGCTTTTGAAACAAGTGTGAAGGTCGCATTAAGTGATGCATGGATAGATCTAGTTTTTCTTGACTCCTCAACTAGCTCATTGATCTCCTTACCTAAGAACTCCCAACACATATGAAAGAAATATATCATAAATATACCAGGCCCTGATGCCTTATTGTTAGACATATTCATAACCGCCATTTCTATCTATGGAAAGTAGTCATCTAATCATTACCCCCAGGGAAATGATTTAGCTAAGTCTACTAATAAGAATTTAATTTGCATCATTAAGAAAATTATTTACTTTGAGCAAAGGAACTAACACAATAAATTGGTGAATGCGTTGTGGGTTGGTCGTGTTAAACCTAAAACCTTTCTAAAAAGCTCTCTTTACTTCCTTATGTATGGAAACAGAGTTATCCTTCCTTTGAACCTATACCTCCCAGCATTACAAATTTCTCAAGAATCCTAAGGTAAACCATGCCTTGTTGTTCAAAGTAGGATAGATACCTTTCTGAAGTTCGAGGAAGAAAGGTGTAAAACAAAAGAAAAATTTTACATGCACCAAAGTCGTATCAAGCACTGGTTTGACAAGAAGTTTGTTGGGAATAAGGAATTTGGTGTTGGAGACCTAGTATTAAAATGGGATAAGGCCCATGAAGAGAAAGTTAAACACACCATATTTCAATCCCTGTGGATTAGACCCTTTTTCATTCATGAAAATATTGGCCACCATACTTACTGCCTTCAATCCTTAGATGGGAAGAATGATTATATTCTTGTCCATGGCCAAACTCGCAAACACTAATTACAATAGCATCCCTAGGTTGTGATTCTACCTATGTACATATTTATTTACTTGTCTTTTTTCATTCTTGTTTTGTCAATGCCATGTCTTCTCTTTTCTTGTTATGCTCTGTTCTATTCAGTCTATGAAAATAAGACCTTGTGTGAAAGTGTTTTGTTTGGTTCCAATAAGTGTGGTGAAAGTTATAATGGGTTTTGTGATATCCATCAACACTTGGTTAACTTTTGGTCCCTCTTCTTGTTTGGGTTTGATGTTTTTAAAACAAATGTTGTCTTAACAGAAAATACGATCAATACAAAAGGAAATATTTAAGTAGAACCACGATACCCGTATCTATTTTAGGATTTTCATTCCTTGAATTGGAATTATAATTGAATTTTGTTTCAGAGGTACACAAGAGTCTTTGAGGGAACAACCTCTCTTACTCTCAATAAGATGGGATCCCTCTTCTACCCTAATGATATAAAATATAGATAAAATGTCAATGAGCATATTGAAAATAAGATAAAGGGTGAAAGAAGTAAAAGGCTTCCTGCATAGAGAGGTGAAGCAAGAAACTTCGTCATGGTACTAAACATGATCGTTGGTAATGAAGAGATGCTTATGTTCCCATAGTGACTCTACCAAGCTACTGAACATGCCTGCTAGAAGAAAAACAACACCATATATGGAATTAAAACTATGATCATTCTAAACTCACGAATATACAATATCCTTCTGTCCAATCGAAACAATTGAGATATGGAAAACCTTGTAAATATGTTCAAATGAAGAAAGGAAATAGGAGAGACTATACCTATAACTAGGATAAGTGGGGAAGATAAGGGGATCCACATGGTTAATCAATACTTCCTAAAATACTGCACTCTATGCATAACGCTAGACCTAAACATAGAAGCTAAGGTTCTTTCAGTGAATCACCAAGTGATGTCACTGCTACAACACCCCCCAAATTTTGGCCTACATTCAAATTTTGGATCCTCCTTTTGATCATGTGAACTATTGTTTTAGGTTATTAGAGTGGTCTAATACTTTTTTTCAAGGTTTTCAAGTCTTTTTCTAAAGGAATCACAAGTGTCATGTTTTGTTAAGGGATTTGCCATTCTTTGTGGAAGATAGTTTTGGAACATATTTAAGAGGCAAATATGGTGCATTCCCTTGTATTAATTGATCATATTTATCCGGAGGATATGCATTGGAATCATTCCTAAGGTCTTGCACACTTTCCTTTTGTAGACGACACTTGTGTCATGAAGCATATATTAAGTGTCGCACCTGGAGTTAAGTGTCATCTTGTTGTTGTTTAAGTGAAATCATGTTGGTGACATGGGTGATTGTTTGTGTGTGTGTGATCATGTTCAAATATTATTGTGTTCTCATTCTTACTCTCCTTTTTCACTGATCCCACACTTAGTCATTTCAAAGTTGTCGTTGTCTTTGCAACTTGCTAAATATTCAACTATCCTTTTTTATCCTTTGAACTGAACACTACGCAATCCTAAGATACAATGGAGCACCCTATACCTCCTAGAACTGTACACTGTGCAGTCCTAGAGGATAGTCTTCCAAAAATGTGTACTGCGCAACCCTAGTGTCCAATCAGTCATATATTCCAGTTGCACTTGTCCAATGCACAGTATTTAATTAACCTAGCCTTTCCTTATGCATTGCATAATCATAGTGAACAGTGGAGCCTCTTCTGGACCCTTGCAGTTCTCAATTGCATAGTCACTTGAGCCTCTCCTTTTGCCACTGCACACTGAACAATTACAATGTTCAGTCATGCTTCCCTACATCCTAGAATTTCCCATTATGCAATCTATGACTTGCCTCTCTCTCAGTCACTATGAAATGTGTAGTTACAATGCCTAGTCTCTCACTCCCCACCTCCTAATCCTACACACTGCGCTCAAGAATACCTCTCTCCTCAATCTTGCGCACTCTCCCATCACATTCAGAACGTTGCATGAGAAACAAGGTAGTCTAGGTGATTTGAGGACTGATATTGTCTTGCCATGAGTGAACTTAACTTGTTGGTGTTATAATATTAACATGGTAGGATGATACTCAAGGAGGGCATCAAGAAGATGTTGCAAGAAGACACTTATGGAGGCAAGCTACAAAGAAAATAAAGGGACAAAGGGACATTGAACTATGATAGTTGGATGAACATCAAAATGACAGGAAATACTTTATATCATAATGACCCTTTGGAGGATGAAGATGAAGTACAAGAAGATCTATCATGAATATGTGAAAAAAACAACAAAGAGAAGAATTTCGCATTGATACACTACAGTGAAGTTTTATGTCAATGTCGTCAAGTCATGGATTCTCAAAGTGTCACCACTAAAGTCATATGTTGTCATTGCATTTTGTCATAATTGTGGAACGTAATATTGTATTTTTGGAAAATGAGGAAATGTAAAATACGTGGAAACCGAAGGGTCCCACGTGGAATGCAAAAAGCCACTAGAAAGTTCTAAAGTCATGTAGAAGCTCAAAGGTGACACAAGAATTCAAAAAGTCACATGGGAGATCAAGGGTCATGAAGGAAGGTCAAAGTCACAAGGGAGGTGGAAAGTCACCTCATTTGTTAAATATACACCATCATAGCTCAAGAGAAAGGACTTTTCACCATGTCTTCTCAAGGTAGCTGTTGGGAATGGGTCTCTTGGGGTCAATTTTGGGGTTAAAAGCCCAATTTTTGGGGCTAAAAGGCCCAAGTTTTGTATAAAGAATGTAAAGTCTCCACATTTTGTGGTCGCAGAGCGTGAAGATGTAAACAGTCAAAAAAGGGTTTCTACCCTTAGTTTAGATAGTTTGTGTCGGCTTGATGAGATCCGCCCTTGGTTCGCGGGCCATGGGAATTTATAAGAAGGGAGTCTTAGAGGAGTCTAAGGTAGTTTTGGGTAGAGTTCTAACTAATTTTTTGGGTCTGTGAGAGCTAAGAGTGAAGAGTCTTCACGTAGGAAGAGGCTCTGTAGTTGATTGCGCAGAGGCCAAGGGTAGAAGTCCGCAGCTGAGTGCACGAACGCCTGCAACTGTGTGCACATGGAAGTTAGAGTCTGTAATGGAGATCTAAACCATCAAAGATAATCATAATGCATGTTGAAGTTAACCAATACTTAAGCTAATCGGGGTAGACACATAAGTAACAATAATTAAAGAGGCACATAACGTCTGAATTGGCTATTTAGGGTCTGCGAAGGACGATCAAAGACTTTCGCAAGGGTTTCAAAGATGAATAAGAGAAGTACATTTATAATCCCTAAAGGGATTATAGGTCTACGAGAGGGAAGGGTTAGGGTATAAAACCAACATCACAACCATCTCAAGGTGCAGAAACTTGTTTCCTGCATCCCGCCATACTACTTCAGATGAGACTTTAGTCCGTGCTCCGCGGATTGATGCCGAAAGGGCCCGTAGTGTAGGGATTTTCTTGGCTACTTAACGCTGAACCTGGGTCAGGGCACATCAAGCCAAAAAATGGTTCCGTTTCTGGGACCAGGATCTGCATAACGAGATGTGTGATGTTGCATCATTGGAATCCAACTAAGAAAGAGATTGAAGACTGGTTGGATATAAAGATCCACGAGTTCGCGGCGCAAGAAAATAAGGATTCGCATTTGGAAAAAGAATAGTGGTTGGACAAATACCTTTACACAGAAATACACGAGACCTTCTTCTGCTCCTTCCCGGTCGAGTTGTATGAGCGGATAGCGAAATTGGAAGATGGCCAAGGAAGGTGGAGGCTTGATGGTCCAATAGTCTGGACCCCGGAGTTAGTGCGGAGATTAGAAACATATGAAGAGAAGATCACGTGCACTGTCGATAATTGGCTCGATGGTATCATAGGAGGGTTCGTGACAGAGTTCGCGGTCGATACCTCGTTTAGTTACAGTGAAGAAGAGCACCGCTTCTTTGAGGGGCCGCGAGGTAAGTATTTACAATAGTTAAATACTTGGATTCAGATATTCTTGTGTGAAAAGAGGGTTATGCAGCTACCTTGATGTTTGGCGCTATGTGAAGTGGAAGGAAATTTAGGAACAAGGGAAGAACAAGCCTTGAATATAGCCCGCTAATTGAATCCCCTTTGAGTGATGACAAGGAAGTAGCTCAGGCATCTCCATAGAGCATTGTTCAGTTGATAAAGAAAGGGTTCCCGTGAATACCTCATCCACCCACACTGACTCCATCTTCACCTCTGCCACATACGCCTTTGCCTACACCATCACCACCTTTGCCTACACCATCACCACCTTTGCCACCATTCAATATGGTGAATTCCATAAAGCTGCCTGTGTTCAAGGGCGTGGGAAATGATGATCCTGATCAGTTTTGGTTCGTTGCGAAGGGTGTATGGGAAGCTCAGGGTATCATGGATGATCAAATGAAGAAAGAAACATTGGTTAGTGCTTTGCAGGATCGTGCACTAATGTGATACATTAAGTACTGAACTGATAACCCAATGTCCAGGTTGGTAGATATCCAAACTACGTTGAATAAGGAATTCAATAGAACTATGTGTGAGGCACAATCAATTGTCGGGTTCAAAGAGATAACGATGAAGCCTGGTGAGATGCCTTGGGATTTGGATCAGAGATTGAAGTGTATAATCCGTGAGGCTAACATGAATCTAACTGATGGGCAGCACTACGAATGGTTTGTAGCCTCACTCCTACGTCATCTAAGGGTTGCGTTATCACAACAGAATATTGGGACCCAGGCGAAAGCTCTGGAAATCGAGATGATATTGCATGAGACACCAATGCAAGATGCTAATCTGGGTTTTAGCATATTTATGCGTAGTTTTAGAACCTTTACCTCGAAATGCAAAGTCTGAAGAAATATAGAATAGCTCGGCCCGAGGTGCACGAAGAAGTTTGGTGCCTAAAGTGCAAAAGCCATGGGCATGACAAATATCACTGTCTAGTTTTCGAAAATTATGTTGCAACAGGGGGACCAATGCCTCTGAGGCCAGAAGCTGCAGCAGGGCCAAGTACAGGGCCCACGCTATGGTGTGCTATCTGTCAAGTAGCTGGAAAACATGTGATAAACAATTTCCATTTGCTACAGAAATGCATACATACACCACAACATCTCTTATGCAACTTTTGTTAGTCAATGGGTCATGATGAGAGAAATTGGTGAAGTTATGAATTAATGATGGATAGTGTTAGTGTCAATATTTCCAGCCTTCCTACAGTGATCAAATATGCTCTTACAAAGTGATTTTGAAGTGTCAAGGTCAAATTTTGTCATTTTAGTGAGTTTTCAAGCAAAATTTGGTCACTATGCATTAGGTCTAGGGTTTGCTTTAACTCCTTATAAAGTTTCCCAAATGCCAATCTATGTCACTATTCAGCTGAGTCTATCATCATTCATAGGGTTTTCATTATCATGTCAGTGTCTAATGAGTCATTTTACATTCTTGTTCATGCTTCAGTTGTGCCTTTGGCAAGTTCATTTCCCTCTCCTAGGTTTTGAAAGCCAATTTCTCTGGACGGTCAAAGCATCAGCAAAACTTGTATCCAGATGTTCATACACACTTCCCCTATCCTTAAAGTACCTTATCAAACACTTCCCATCCCTTAGATCCACAAATTCCTCATTTTTCCACAAACCCTAGTTTCTAGCTACAACCTGGCAATTTTCTAGGTTGGGCCTGTGTTTTGCCCTTTTGGACCCTTTCCCCTCACTCAATCTCTAATATTCCACTTTCCTCTACTCCCCAACATCCCTCCTCACTCCAAAAAATTTCCCCAAGAATTTAGAAGCCCCCTATCCCCTTCATTTCGCTCCATTTCGACAAAATTCCTTGTTTCACACATCGGGACAAGTCGCACTCAAATGATGTTCCAAAGCAATAAAAGATGAATTTGGAAAAAATGAGAGAGGTTTTTGTCCACAACCTGCCAAAGAAGAAAATACTCCTTCACTTTTTGCACAGGTGTCATGGTTTGATAGAAATGTCAAATAATACCGTTGCCTCGGGAGAATCAAAGGCCCCTCTGCAGTGACCTTGGGAAAATCAAGTTTTATCCTAGCTTGGTTGGCCAAATGATTTTCTTGATGGGTAAAATGATAACTAGAAACAAAGAGATTTCTAATGAGCTATCATGAGCTCAATTTGGGGTTGAGGAAGGCATTGAAAAGTTGACTGCAACAACACTCTTCCTTGAGGCAGCCTCATTTGGCACTTTTTTACCAGTCTTGGGAGATTTGACTTTTTACAGGGAAGATAAACTCCAAATTAAAACATTCCAGCTGGGTTGGAAAGTAAACTCAAAGACCTTTCCAACGAGCTATTCTGCACCCGATTCCGACACTGGAAATTTCTCCAAAAGCCTCCTGCAAGAGGAGCGACCCGTCAAGATAGAGGTGAGACCCGTCAAGCAGGTGAGACCCGTCAGGGTACCTCAGCTAGTGTAAATTTTGTATGAGCGCGACCCGTCAGGCAAGTGAGACCTGTTGGGCAGTGAAAGCGACCCATCAACATACCATCTACACAGAAATTTTCCAATAAGCTGCTAAATCACTCCAGATTGCTTCAAGGTTGCAGGTAGGCCTCCCATCATTCAAATACATTGTTTGCCAATGCTTGAAAAGCATGAGAATGTATTTTAAAGTCATCATTTTGAAATAATGAGTCCAATGTATATTTGCTTAAGAAGGTCAAAATGCAAGTAGAGATAGGATTTTGTTTTGCTGCTCTCAAGGTTATCCCTTTCACATCCTGAGGTTGTTCACGAGGAGGGAGGACCATCTCAGTAGCATGACATCCCCGTCATTAGCCATGTTAGCTCCCCACCTTTGGTTACTTATCAGAAAGGCCAGAGGGCCTTATTTGCAGCAGCTCAGCGAGTACTTTCTCCACACCAGGTGGAAGGGGTCTCGCCTTCTTCATCAGCACCGCGAGTGTTATCTCCACACTAGGTGGAAAGGGCCTCGTTTCCGACAGCAGCACAGGTATCAGAGAGGGGCAAGCAGCCCATGATTGAGGAGGGATTGTCAGGTGATCCAGATATTGACATTATTGATCTTGACGCCGGTTCTCCTAGCTCAGAGCTCAAGGATATCATCCGAGAGCAAAGGACCGAGAATGAGTCGATGCACATGAAATTGCTGATGGAAAAATGGATAATTAACTATTTAGAGCAGCGCAACAAACAGTTGGAGGATGAGCACAAGCTTTATGAGCTGCGGAAGATTCGTGAAGACCGGGAATTGGCTCGTAGGAGACCCGTTGATTTGACACCCATAGATCAAGAATCTATGCTTATTTGGGACAATGCTCATTTGAAAAGGCTGTTGGCTAAAGCCAACCAAGATAAGAAACTGTTGAGGAACATGAAGAACCATTATTGGGCGCGGATGCACGTGTGCAAAGAGAAGATGAAGGTGCTTCAAAGGCGGTTGACTAAGGCACTAAAATGGAGAAAGAGGCCCGATCCCCTCCATATCTTGGCCGAGGCTTCACTCAAGGACCAAGGCACTAAATAGCCTAGCCACAGCACAAATCCCAAGAAATTTTGAGCATTTTGGGTAAATTTTGGTTTTTTCAGGCAATTTACAGGTTTTCTCCATTAACGGGTCTCACCCCCCGTGAGACCCTTCATCCCGGCAACTCCATTTTGCAAAAAATCAGCATTTCCAGATTTTTCATGGAAAGTTACACTTGCTCAGCCATTACTAAGAAATTTCACCAAGTTTTGGGCCTCCAGAAAGTCAAAAAACAAGCAAAAAATGACTTTCTGCCACATTTTTGAGACACAGAAAGCAGTCTTGGGAGCTTGCAATTTTGGAGGGGCAAATGACCACCAAATTCAGAAATTCCACTTGGGTTGGAAAGTAGACATCCAGAAAATTCCAACAAGCCTATGCTTGCTTCATTTGGACACCTGGAAGTGCCCCAAAAATGGTCCCAAAGACACGCGACCCGTCAGGCAGAGGTATGCGACCCGTCAAGCAAATTTCTCCAAAATTCACTGTACAGCTCAGGAATTCGCCCACCTTTGACCAGTTTGACTTGAGATGGGATTTTTCACCCTCTTTGATGTAATTAATGTATTTTCATGTTGACATGACACTTATTTACCTATTCTAGAAGATTCATTCATGAAATAGCAAACATTTAATGAATGAATTGGTTTCCTAGCTTATAGAGGCAAGTTGTTTTGACTGCTTAGATTTTAGTGATCAGTTTGGAATTGGTTGAAACAGCTCCTAGGATAGTGAGCTCGACCCCTAGAGGCAAGGAAGTGTGTTAGCTTGCCTATATTATGTACTTTCTTAGTCATTTCAAGGGTTGGAAGGTTGGACTCTTGAGAGAGCAGTAGCTCATTGTATTATCTCTTGTATCTCTGCAATTTTTGGTAAGGAAGACCAGGGTTTTGCAGTCATCTTTGGGATTCTTGTGGACTCATGTGTTGATGGTGTGTTTCTTCAGTCATTGTAAGCTTTGTTATGTGTTTCATTTTCCTTCTATACTTCTGCATATTAAACAAATGAAGTGATAAAGTAAGAATTCATGCTTGCCATGCTCTGCTTTTAAATTTGTTTAATTTTAATGTTTTCTACTGTCTAAAGAGAATTCAAATTCATTGTTTGCTCTCTTTAGCCTTCTCCCTATCATTCCTGACCATTCACTTCAGTCAAAGACATCAGCAAGGTCTCCTACCTCGCCCCAAACACTCCCCTGCAGAAACTGTGTCCCATCCCCGCAGCCAAATTTGCCCTCTCCTCAATTTGCCACCAAAAACCTAAAAACCCCAAAATCAACCTCTTTAATCAGTTTACTAGCCTAATATCAATGTTACTTTGTTGGTCATCTCCCTAATTGAAGGTTTTCCGAGAGAGATCGGAGAGAGCCTTCTCCTGCCCTGTAGGGCTAGCTACGAGGCTGAATCGTTTGATGTAGCTTTGAGATTTGCCTTTCTCAGCCTGAGGTGAAATTTCAAACGCTAACATAAACTTCAACACAGTCATGAACTAAATCAGCAAAAATAGCTAATACAGCTCTCTGAAATGTAGCTGGAGCGTTGCAAAGTCCAAATGGTAAAACATTATAGGCATAAGTGCCCCAGGGACAAGTAAAAGTGGTTTTGTCCTGGTCCTCTAAGGCTATCCTGATCTGATTATAGCCGCTGAAACCATCAAGAAAAGAAAATGATGATATCCCAGCTAATGTGTCTAGCACTTGGTCAATAAATGGTAGTGGGAAATAATCTTTGAGGGTTGCTTTGTTCAATTGTCTGTAATCAACACAAATCCTCCACTTGCCATTTTTCTTAGGCACTAATACCAATGGGGATACCCACTGACTACCAGAGATAGGATAAATAAAATTGACTTTCAGTAGTTTTTGTAATTCATCTCTAACAATATCTTGAAGCATGGGATTCATTCGTCTCTGAGGTTGCCTCACTGGTTTGATATTACTATCCGTATAAATATGGTGAGTGCATGTTCCAGGGTGAATTCCGTGCATATCGGTGTAGTCCCAAGCAAATTCTTTTTGGTATTTTCTCAATAATTTGATCAAATTTTCCTCCTGAGATGAGTCTAGGTGAGTTCTAATATTCAAAGTTTTTCCTGGACTAATCTCTATGGTCTTGCTCTATGTGTTTGTGATAGATTGAATGGGAAAAATGTTCTGAAATGTTGTTTGCAAAGAATGAATGGTGCATGTTTCCTGAAAATTTTGTGCCAAAAGTTCATCTGCAGCATGGTATTGGTCATTTCTTAATTCTTCAGAAATATCAAGTTGAGAAAGGAACAATTCGACCAAATCATCATTATTATGTTCTTGAAAAATCATAGATTTGATTGATGCTGAAAACAGATTGAACTTCTTCCTTATCATTTTATTTATCATCAAGCCATAAATTGTGTGCTACTGTTGCTGATTGTGCTGATGGGTAAAGAGTGAGTTGTTTTCTTTCAGTTCCTCGTGAAATAATCATATTACCCGATCTACATCCTATGAATGCATCAGCAGTTGCTAGCCATGGTCTACCAAGGATGATAGGGTGTCCTCCTAAATTAGATTTTGGCTGAAGAACTAAAAAGTCCACTGGATACTCCCAAGAGTCCAATGAAACAATTATGTCCTCCAAAATCCCTTCAGGAATCACTTTAGACCTATCGGCGAGTTCTAGAACAATTGTTGTGCGCTGCAAGTTTGTGAGCTGCAGTGTTTTCATTGTGTCAAGAGTCATCACATTTATTGCGGCCCCAAGGTCAATTAAGGTGTTTGGAATATGTATGTTGTTAATGATTGTAGTGACTCTGGGAATACTAGGATCAACATACTTTTCCATTGAAATGGTGTTTGTCATAAGGCCAGCTAAATGTCCAATAACATGAATAGTTTGTGGATCAACTCTTTTCCTAGTAGGCTTCTTGAGGCACAGTTCTTTGATTTCTTTAGTATATATGGGAATGTCTTTTATGGCTTGTAGTGGAATTTTTATATAGACATTCTTTAGCTCATCTAAAACATCAAACTGTGGTATAAACATGGGAAGTTTTGCTTGGACCAATCTGTCTGGAAAAGGTGGTGGATGCAACGGTTGCATTTGCTTATTTTTGATGTCATCATTTTGTTTCCTTTGAGTTGGAGTTTCATTTTCATTTTCTTCGTTTTCTTCTTGCTTTTCAGCTATTGGAGGTTCTTTTTGAAGTACCTTACCAGACCTCAAATTGATATTTTGCAAAGGTAATGTGGGATATGATGGTCCCTCATCTATACTATAAGCTGGTCTCTCTGCTTGATTATTTGGATTTGGTACAGGTTGAGCAGGAATCTGAGTGGGTCTAGTAGGTTGTTGGTTAGATGGAAGTTGTAGTTGAGGTGGATTTATTGGTGGAGGAGCAGGCAATGCTTGTTGAGTGTTTTGGGGTTGATAAACAACTTGCTGCTGAGGATATTGCTGATATGTTGGAGGACATTGCGAATATGGCTGATGATACTGTTGATATGGCTGAGAATATGGTTGATATGGTTGAGGATATGGTTGATATTGTTGAGAGTATTGCTGAGCTGGTCTCCATTGTTGTTGTGGGTAATTTTGGTGCTGCCATGGCATGGGTACATTCCAAGAATTCTGAGCATACATCTGATCTTGTGCAGGAAATTGCAAATTTTGGTTTGGAAACATACCTGCTAGAGGTGGAGGTCTTGGTTGCCATGGTCTCTTTGCGCCCATGAAATACACATTCTCCAAATTTGTGTTAGCTACTACATTACAATTCTGCAAAATCTTGACTTTAGAGCAATGAAATATATCATGATTTTCAGTACAAAAGGCACAAACTTGAATGTTTTCTAATGGGCATTCTTTTAAGGCATGTTTCTTCCGGCATTTGGGACAAAAGATAGCCATTAATTGATCTTCCTCTTCTTGTCTTTTCTTGGCTTTCAGAGTGTCAATTTGAGTTCCTAAGGTACTTAATAGATCTGTTTTGAATTCTTCTAACAAATTTCCTATTTCAGCTCTTGTGACACTTGTTGAAGCAGATTTTGTGGCTTTGGATGATATGGCTCTTTTTCCATTTCTGGCTTTGCTCCTAGAATACTTTTCACATAATTCAGCAATTTCTTCGAAAGGTAAAGTGGAAATATCACCTTTGCCCATCTAATTAAGATCATCTAAGTATTCCTCTCGAATGCCCTTCAAAAATATTGTTCGAATCAGATCAAAAGACATTGTTCTATGTTTTGATTTTTGCAAATTGTAAACAAATCGTTCCAAGTACACCTCTAAATTTTCATCCTCTTGTTGATTCATTCTAAAAATATCATCTTTAGAATCTTTCGATCTACAATAAGGTTGGTATTTCTTTAGGAATATTCTTCTCATGCCATCCCAACAAGTGATTGCATGTTCACCAAGTCCCATGAACCATCTTAGTGCTGATGCTTTTAATGTTGTTGGGAAGAGTCTAAGCCTATGGGCATCATCTGTGTAACCATATGTTCGACATACTATGTCAAACTCAAACAAGAATGAATCTGGGTCTTCTGAAGCCATGCCATAAAAGTTTGGTAACACAGATGGAGGGATGTTTTTCATTTTTATTTCCTCATCATGATTTTCTCCTGGTTCTTGAATAGGAAATTTAAAGGTTGACTCTTCCTCCTCCCTTTGATCTTGTTGTTCAGGAGTGGGTCTTCTTGCTGATCCTCCTCCTTCCTCAGCCATTGTGATAGATTCCTCTGTTGATTTAATTCCTTGTTCAGTGTCACTTGTTTCAAAGAGTTGTTCTAGAGATTGTTGAGTTATTTTACTACTTTCTCTTCTTATAGAGGATTCAGGGAGATGTTTCTTCTGTGATTCGTGTGCCAATAGGATTTGTCTCTCAATGAGTGTGAGTCTTTGCCTGATTTCTGTTTATCCGCTAATTTTTGTATGGTGACTTTCTCAGCTGGTGTTGTGTGTTCAATTTTTCCTAAAGGGTCTGCTCCTGGTGGTAGGTTAGTTTTTGGATGGGGGATTTTAATGAATCTACCTTTATCATCTCTAGATCTAGACATAAGCAAACATGACTTCTAAAATGATGAATTAAAATCAAATCTATGTTTTTGTTTGCTTTTGTTTATTTTTTTTATATATTGTTTTAGAAATCCTCTAACTGCGCCTCCCCAGCAACGGCGCCAAAATGTAGTGACCAATCCAGGGGTCTAGATTAGACTAAATTTAATGTCAACCAAGGTAGGTAAACTTAGAGGCACTTGTCTAAAATCTATAGACCTAAAAGGATCTCATCTACCTAGATAAGCGTCTACTGTGACAGGCTACAGCACTCTTTTACAAGAGATTGGAATATGTTTCCTTTCACACTTTAAACACTCAGATCATCTAATTTAATTAACTGTTCTAAAAACACAGCGTGTTACTAGTCTGATTTTTCAATCCTCTTACAAGGATATCATTCACAAAAACTCTTTCTCGGTAACACACTAAGCATCCTAACAATCAAATTCATGAAAACTAAAAATTCTTTTAAACATACTAAAACTCAAATGCATGAAAACAGATTCCATAGAGATACTTCGAAATTCAGTGCTCAATTAAATATTTTACAAGATCTTCTTCAATAATTTAGCAATTGCAGTTTCAAGCTATCACCATGAATCATACAATAACCCTCGCAAGAAATTCTAATCGAATTAATTAATTCACAAGCAAAGAAATGGCATCAAACGCTATTCAGATATGAAGTCTAAATGCTATGAAAATGAAATGAAAGTATACCAGTCCCCACGTAGGGCCTGTCCACGCGTTGATGGCACACTTAGAAAACTTCAGATGATGAAACCGTTAACACATAAAACCCTGGAATGATGAAACGCTGCCTGTGATTAAAGTCTGAGATCAATTACATGCAAGAATAGAGTTCTGGTAACAACACGCAGTCTTAAGTCTGCCCAATGCCTCTTATCCTTCGTTCACTAGCATTCCTTAAGGTTTACAATCGAATGTACATACATTATCACGCAGATGTTTCTACTTTTACAGTCAAAAAGGTGATTTTTGTTTTTTTTCTAATCTTAACTGATTTCTAAAACAAAACGAAATCAGTTTAGGTAACTTTGGCTTTTTGCTGCTTTTATGACCAAAAAGGTTGGGTTTGACCAGCATTGACCATGTATCCAGGAGCTCCAGATGCGACGCTGAATAGATCTTTCACCATGTATGTACATCCTAGATCACGTCCCTATCCTCTGTTTTGATTTTCCTGCCATGCCACGTGTCACAACATAAACCAATTACAGGAAGTCATGACATCCTGTAATTTTATTGAAAATTTCCAATTTTTAACATAAAAATCCACAAATTAAATTTAATGTAAAATGACAATTATAATGCTTAATTGATCAATTTCAATGGACTATGAGGGGTTTATGGGAGAAAATGATAGATGAATGATGGACTTTTAGAAGAAAAGGATGGTAATAAAATAGTACCAACAGGTATATAAGAGACATTTTTCAAAAAAAGAATTAATCCACACAATCATACAACCTGATTTGAATGTGGTTGGGAGTATGAATACTCCCAACCTTTCCATCAAATAAAAGAAAAGAAAAAAAGGAATAAAAAATTATATGGTGAAAACCTCATTTCATGTGCTTGAGACAAACTATGGAATTGAAAACCCCTATGAGGTAGTTTTCGAGTTTGAAATATAAAAATTGCCCTACCATAAAAACCTTTGCAGACCCAATAAAATGGTGAAATGGTGAAAACGAGAGATGACACAATTTCCTTGTATATGGAGAGAAAGAGAGAGTGAGAGTATAAAAGAAGAAAAAAGAATTAAAATTTTTCAAATTATTAATTCTTTTCAACTCTTTGTGTAGATGTCCAGGGCCCACTTGTATCCAATCAAAAACATCAGATCAGTTCATCAAACTACATGAAAGAATCAATAGAAATTTGTGTACAACAAATATCTAGACATATATGCCCTATCAACAAGAGATTTTTCCTGTACTTGTCATTGTTTTCTAATGGACAAGACTTTGTCCCAAGATTCACCTTTCACTATTTACATCATCAGCTATAAATACCACTTTCCACTTCAAAAAAAAAATCATCAAAGGCTTGCCTTTCTCAACCTACATTCTCCTATAGGAAAGAAAATGAAACCATATAAATATACAAGAAAGCTACAATCAATCATTTAAGATTTATAGGATTTCCCAACATCCATAAACAAGCCATAGCTTAACAACATGTACATGTTTGACCTGAAACTATGAAAGATTGACTCCCTCTAGGAAATATCAACCCATTAGCAAGAAAATGAAGTAACCTACAACTTCTATAGGACACTCTATTCATCTGTGACGATCCTCTATGCACAAAATTTCATAGCACCACTTTTAGTCCACAATCCATGGCATCAACAATTGGTCTAGAAGCATTGTTTAATGCTCAAATATGAATCCCTAAGCCACAATTCTCATATGATTTTCATGTAGATTACAATTTGCATAATACCAAGGTTGGAACACCAAAGTTCTATTAGAACAAATAATGAACTGCAAATAAATCCAAAACATATCACACGTATGAAGATGATGGCAGTCCCATCAAGAAGAAGTCATCAACAAATATATCATATGTGTGTGAATGATCACAAGGTAACTCGGATATGAAGGTGGTCATATTCGAAGTCAATGGGTTGTTATATGTCAGACTTCAAAATGATCACCACAACCTGCCAACCTCACATCACACTCAGAGCAAACTAACAAGGTGGCATTATAATCCACATGCAACAAGAAAAAACTTAAACAATTCTATATTACCACTCTAGTACAAGGTTTCTACTATCCCATAAGGTTTTTATAGGAGTTGCACCAGGGTTTCTATAGGTGCTACACCCAAACCCTACAAGAACAATACTCATGGAGTTAACAGCTACAATGGGACAAAGTTTTTCACCTTCACTTTTCCTTTTTGCTAATCATTGATTTATCTCTAAACAAATTAATGGGATTCACTTCAAGCTTCCCAGACATCATTCAAACCACAGTTGCATAAACAAACATACCTCTGAGTAAGTTATTAACTTTAATGACTATATTGATATATATTCCCATGTTGACTATGGGCATGATGCATATGGTTTACTATGGACATCTTGGCCATGATAACTATGGTTGACTATGGTTGAGAGAACTTCTTGCAAAGGCCTGTTGAGATTGAGGCTAGATGTTATGCTCGAGGCATTCTAGTTTACGCTTATCTTATTCAGAAACTTCAAGTCTTCCAGCTGCCTCCACAACACATCAATTTCATCCTCTTGGTGAGAAATTTTATCTTTAAGGGACAAGATCTCCTCCATAAGGGAGATGGAGGGTGTCATATACTAGTGAATTTTCCATTCGATATCAAAATGCTGTTTGTGAGGAGCACCTTATAGTCATTGATACCCCACAAGACCTTGTCAGTTCAATTTACTATGTAAACTAATGCAAGTGTTTTACTTGTCAATCCGAGTTTGTAGACTTGGAAGCACGTACAAAGTATATGGGTTTCAAGTAAAATAAATTTCGGAAGGAAAGGCTCAAAGGTTAAGGGAAATGCATATTACAAATAAGTTCTAAGTTTAAAGAAACTAAAAAGTCTCTGATTCAAGATGCAGTAAGCGAAGGAAGAGGCTCCTAACTTAGGAGGACTTGGTTGTCCTTCCCCACAGTATTGTCCTCAAGAAGAGAAACTAAAGAGCAGCAGTTTGTGATGTGTAGAAAGCAAGAGAAGAGGCTCCTAACTTAGGAGGTCTTGGTTGTCCTTCCTCATATTTCTACTCCAACAACATTATCATTACACCAAATCATAACTGGAATTCAAGAATCAATTCAAGAAATGCAAAAGGATGATTTTTAGTTATGAATAATAATTTGATAGAAAGAGAATTTAACTTAAATCCTTGGTTGTCCTTTCGTATGAAAAATATATTTTAAACCAAAATCATCCAAAAATCATACAAAAATCATAACACATCTAAGTAACTGAATCATAAAATTGAAACAAGAAATACTGAATCAAAACTATGCTAATTTATACAAAAATTAACCAAAGTGTATTTAGCTTGGTATGGGGGCCCTCCAACCTTGCCTTGTACACCTAAAGAACTCTTCAGCTACAACTAACTTAATAAATCATCCAGAACATGAACAACAAATAGAACAGTATAAATGATTCTTCAAATTATCTCAAAAGTCTCGAATCATCTTAATACAAAATTACACCTTTTTGAATGGTCCATAATCTATGTTTAAATAAGAAAATCATAAACAAACTTTGTTATAATGGCTCTAACAACCTTATCAATCCTAATCCATCCATACAGGTCGAACTCATCAAGTTTGGTTCACAAAATCAGGAAAAATTCCACAAAATAATAAATTTGCTCCTTTTTACTAGAAATTCTTGAATGACAGATCAAGTTTGACCAGCGTTGACCGAGCATGTTTTTGCTCAGTTTGACTAAACCAATAGGTGTTTCTTCATCCGCAGTTCCTAATATTTCCAAATATGCACTCAGATATCGCCCAAGTGTCCTGCACATATGACTTCCATGAAGCTATTATGGGAATTTTTAATGCAGTGCAAATTTACTCTTAAAACCCAATTTTTACAAAAATTTCCAAAAAATGAAAAACTTAATTTAGTTACCTGAATATGCAAAATAGGACTAAAATGAGGCATATATAGGTGAAATAGGATGGAATATGGTGGTTAATAAATGGATTTAAGATAGGCAAAGATGACCAAAGTTAAGGGCCAACATCTCCCCCTTGCTAATGTTCAAGCATGTCCTCATGCTTGCCTCCTCTATTTGGATCTCCTAAGTGATGATGCCCTTGTCGTTCCTAATCATGTAGCTTCTTCCTATGTATCCTAAAGGAGAATGTCAATACCCTCATGTTTATCTTCTTCGTAGATGGTAGTCTTCCCTTCTTGTTTCTCATATTTGTACTGCCATAACTTTTTCTCCATTAGCCATCTGTAGGCTTGTTTGGAGATGACGATATTCTGAGTCTCAAGATTTTTAATCTGCTTGCTCAATTTCTTGTTCTCCTTGATTATGTTGTTATTTTCTTTATACATTTTGTTCTCATTTTTCAAATGTCTCTCCATGAACTTGTTGTCTTCCAGATCACTTGTCAGCTTTGTTATTTTCTTAAGATATACTTCATTATGTAGTTTTTTAGATTCTTCCCTGGTCTCTTTGGCATATAAGTGAGATGAGGTGGCTCCTACCCAAGAATCCTCAAAATAGGAGTCTTTCTTTATGGGCTCTTCTTGGACTTGCTCCTCCAATCTCTGTATAATATCATCAAATTGCTTTGATGTTTGTGGAGGCTAAGTTCTAATAATTTCAGTTTCTGGATCTTTTCCTTTGTTTCTTGGTTCCTCTTGTGATTTTCTTCTAGGCCTCCTAGGAATGAACAGAAAGGATTTCTCTTTTTCAATCATAATATCATCTTGCTTCTTCTTCAATATTGTCTTAGGATATAAAGGAGAATGCATGATACTTCTTGTTACATGCAACTACTCAAACTTCTCCTCATTCCCTATTGTTTGTTCTTCAAAATGATGTTTAGCCGAAAACTCCTTCCAAATAAACCCCTTATTCCTTACCTGATACTCAGCAAGTATCTTGATTAACCCATGATGATAGATATTGGCTTCCTTGGCTTATGTTTTGTTCTTGACATTCTCTATCATTTTGGTTAGGCTTTTTGAAAAGAAGTAGGGTAAGTTGATTTTACAATATCTCTTCATATGCTGAAGCAATTTGATATGATAGAGGTATACCACATTGTACCAATTATCACAAGTGAAGTACTTCTGGATAATCAAAACCAACTCTAACCATGGCTCTTTGAGCCAATCTCTTGGAATCCCTCTTGTCCTGTCAAAGGACACCTTCCTTTGTTTCTCCAGGAAAGGGGTCCATCCTTCTCCTTAAAATGCAGACCCTTGTGATACTCTTCTCCTATCAAAGAAAGGTCTAATGCTTGAGAAAGAAAGGTTGGGTTCAATGATACAGAAATTTCACCAACTCTGGTTTGTCCATGTTCAAAATGCTCTATGAACTCCTGTGTGATTTTATCATTGTGACCATTTGAAATTTTTAAGAAACTTCAGTAGCCTTGCCTGGTATAGTTTCTCTACTGTATCCTTACTCCAGTTTTTTGTTTTGAAGTCTTTAGGTTCATTTTTGGTTTCCATTTGCATCTAATATGTGTACCAATTAATATGGCCTTGTCCAGTAAATAACCTCATCATGAATATAACAAGCAAAATATATCTATTTGATCTTCTCATTCATGCAATCTCTGGATAAAAATCATGGTGAATGTACTTACCAGACCTCTGTAGCTTTGAAAAAAAGAATGATATTACTTCTTCTACCTTTAGGTCTTCAATTTCTCTGTCTCCTACAACAAATGGTCTTCAAAAAAATAATCCTATGTTTGTAAAACTGGGTAAAAAAACTCTCACTATGTGAAAAGCCATGTTAAAAAATCTCCACTGCAAAAATATTTCACTGTTTGCAAAATTGTGCTTAAAAATCCTCTTTATTTGCAAAATTTCCCATAAAAATCGATGAAAAACCTTTGTTTACAAAATTTCATACAAAACTGCTCACTGTGTATACAAAAGGATGCTCACTGTGTTTTTTATGTGCAAAATTTGGCAAACTGTGTTTAAAACTGTATGAGGAAATCATTTTTGGAACGATACCCGAGCTACAAATGACTGTCGAAACCTTTTAGAGATTATCTTGTTAAGGTTTGTTTTCTCCCGTGTAAACATACAGTGCTAGTTAAACTCTTTGTCTCCAGCGATTGGAAAAATCATTGGTCTATAGGTGGCAGAGGGTGACAGGGCATTGCTAATATAGGACTGAAGTCGTGTTTCTCTCATAGTATGGCACATTTAAACAACAACTTAAGTTGAACCCTTTTCAAGAGAATAACACAATCTTAGAAATATTTTAACTATTGAGAAGACCCCGAGATCTACTCTTACCTAATCATTGTGCAATTTATGGGATTTGATGGGGAATATGTCTGCTTAGTGCAAAGGAAATCTCAGTTTTGCGCTCTCCTATCTCTTCTCCTTTTCAACACAATTCTCCTCCTCATTTCTCCATGCAATTCCTCGTGCTATGTCTACTACACAAGGCTCTCCTCTTTGCATGCAGTTCTCTTTCAATCTTTGTGTATTTCTCAGTTTTGTCATGTTTTCTTTAGGCTGTCGATAAACAATGAATACGCAGTGTCCTTTAATTCAGAGTTGGGTTATGATCAAACTTAGTTGTGATAATGAAGAAAAATGTGCACACAGTGTTCAACTGTGCATGCAACCCTTTGAAACATATTTTGACCGTTTGTTGCTGCGTTTTTTCATTTTGACTAGCTGATTGTTCATCTTGTCACTTGTACCTTTGGCTACCACTTGTTTCACTTGATGTGTCATGGTTTTACACTCTTATCACCGCTTTGTAACACAAGTGTTGCCCATTTTACATGTCTCGACACTTGTTTTGTTTCTTGTTAATGATGCATCATAGCTCGTAACTACTTGTAGTTTAGAGCTTTCAATACTCATTACTATTAGGACTAGTCTATGACTTTTGCATTGCATGTTTTCTTGATTATGCATTATGCTTGTTCATTGTGCATTTTTAGATCCATTATATTTGCATTGCATGTTGCATATCCATTATTATGCCTTTATCATTGCATAGTTGCCCCCTTTTTTTGTCATCATTTACATATATTTATGTATTGATTTGTTTTGAAATGACCATAATCTTGGGTCATTTCAAATCAAATTCTTTTTTAAATAAGATGTTAAGTATATTTGTAATGGTACTAACTCTCTTTGTTCTTGTTTTGTAGGCATATGAGACTGATCCCTCTTGTTTTGTAGGCAATTTTCCATGAGGCAAAAAAAAAACTTGGCCCAAAAAGGAGATGTGGCCAAAAAGTTTGGTCAAAAATGAAAATGAATGTGGTTGAGTGAATGATGAATTGATGAATGTAAGGTTATAATAAGGTTAATGAATGTAATAAGTTGAATGAATAATGTAAGAGGTAAATGTATATAATGTAGGGTGATGTAGGATATAGGGTAATGTAGGATGATGTAGGATGATATATAAATGGATAGGGGTACTGCATATTCAAGTTTAAACTAGTTTATCAATCTTAGAAAAAAATTCAAAATCGAAGGCATTAAGAATACTTTAAACTTACAGTACTTTCCTTTCGCTTGATAGCTCATTTTCAATGCTTTTCTTTTGTTGATGATGACCTTAGCTCTTTTGTCAACACTTGACATTTTGCTAATGATGATGATACTTTGACCTCAAAATGAATTCCGCTGAATGATTTTGCTAGATTGTATATGCTTGTAGCTGCTTCTCATGTCCCTTTGATGTTGATTTTAAGATGAATAATCAGGTCCCTTCTACAATAACATATGACATTGATCTTGTTCAGGTCCCTTACTGATAAATATTGATTATGATGTCTCAGGTCCCTTCTGCAATACAGCTGCTTGACATTAAACCAGTTGCATAGTTTTTTGGTTTATTATTAATCTTCCCCCTTGCTGATATTGAGACTTGTCCTAAAGTATTTGAATTTTGGAGGATGATTTTGCAAAATGAAATTGAAAAACATAAAAGAGAATTCGTATTGGCCAAACAAGTTGGTTTTTCGATATGAATTCAAGTTTGTAATGTTCCAATATCATGGATTTTCACAACCAAACTCCTTTATTATTTTTTAAATTTTTTAACTTTTTATTTTGGGAGTAGGGAAGGCATATCATTATGTTCTTCCAGTACTTTTATATTGTTTTCTGCTTAGGCTCTCTTCAAGTCTTCTCTATTGATAGACTTGTTATCAACTTTGAGTCTATGACCATTAACTAGAAATGAAACGACGACTTCATCTATTGTCTTGATCTTGACTGTTCCATTGTCAAAGATTTCTTCTATCTCATATGGCCCAAGCCAATGAGTAGTAAACTTAGCTTTGAAATCATTGTACTTGGAGTCGAAAAGAAGTGCCTAGTCTCCCTTATGAAAAAATTTGTTTTTGATAAATTTGGCATGCCATTTAATTCTTTGTTGTTGTAATAGTGATGTATGCTCAGCTGCTTGTTGTCTGATTTTGTCTAGTTCATTCAGCTGCATAATTCTCTATTGTTGGGCTTCTGACAAGTCCAATCCCAATTCTGCTGCAAGTTTAAATGTATGAATTTGAAATATGATTGGTAACAGAGCTTCTTTACCATATACCAGTTGATATGGGCTGAATCCAGTAGTATTTCTCCATGTAATTTTGTATGCCCATAATGCATCTTTTAATTTGTCTAACCAATAGTTTATGTTCATTTGCACTATCTTTGTCATGATGTTTTCTAGAAGCTTATTAGTAGATTCCACTTGTCCATTTGCTTGAGGATGATATGGAGTAGACTTTCTATGCTTGATTTTGTATTTTTCTGTAAGATCTCGGACAAGGTTAGAAGTGAACTATGATCCCTGGTCTGTAACAATCTATCTTGGAACTCCAAATCTTACAAATATTTCTTCAAAGAGGAATGAAACCATTGTTTCTTTTGTTGCTTGTGCCACTGCTTTTGCTTCTACCCATTTTGTAACATAGTCTATACACACTAAGATGTAATTCTTTCCATTTGAAGGCGGGTTAATAGGCCCCACAAAGTCAAGAGCCCATTGTTCAAATGGTTCTATAAGTACTTGTGATTTCAATGGCATCTCATCTGGTACTATAGGTCTTCCAGTTCTTTGATAGCTATCACATCTTTTGACATAGACCTTTGAGTCCTTAAAAATTTTTGGCCAATGGTAGCCAAGCTTGAGCACCTTGTATGATGTTTGTTTATCGAAAAAATGACCACCACATGGTTCATCATGACATGCTTTTAGAATATCAAGAATTTCATCTCCTCTTACACATTTTCTTATCAAAAGATCAGGACCAGTATAAAAGAGGTCACCATTGACCCAACTATATCTAGCACTCTCTCTGGTTATTTTTCTTTTTCTGCTTGCTAGTGAAATGAGATGGTAATATTCTAGATGATAAATAATTAGCTACATCTGCAAACCATGGGGTTTTAGTTGTTATAGCAAATAGATGTTCATCAAGAAAGTTGTCTGAAATAGGAATAATATCTCTAGGAGAATGAAGTCTTGACAAGAAATTTGCCACTTGATTATATTTTCCTGGTCAATCTGGAATAGTGAGATTGAATTATTGCATTAGTAACAACCATCTAGTAATGCCACCATTGGTAATTGTTTTGTTCATTAAATATTTAATGGTTGAATGATTTGTATGAATAAGCACTTAATAACCTGTTATATAATACCTAAATTTATTAACTGCATGCACAACAACTAGAATTTGTTTTTCAGTTATTGTATAGTTTAATTTCTTCGGAGTTATATTTTTGCTAATGAAATAAATGACATAGTTAAACTGATTTTCTTTTTGTCCTAAAGCTACTCCTATAGATGTATCTGATGCATCAGTAGATATGTGGAATGGAAATGACCAATTTGGTCCTATGAGAATGGGTTCTATAGACAATTTTTCTTTCAGATTTTCAAATGCATTTTGACAATCTATAGTCTATTGAAATTCAATGTCTTTTGTGAGAAGTTTAAATAATGGCAAGCTATTTTACTGAAATTTTCAATGAACCTATGGTAAAAACCTGTATATCCCAAGAAACTTCTTACCTCTTTTTGTGTTGTTGGTGGTAATAGGTTTACAATGACTTCTATCTTTGTTGGATCCACTTTTATTCCAGATGATGAAATATGGTGTCCCAACACTATCCCTTTAGTTAGCATCATAAAACACTTCTCATTGCTAAGATGTAGATTTGTATCAATGCATCTTTGTAAAACCTTTTCCAAATTGTTTAAACAATCATCAACTGTGTTCCCATATATAGCGAAATCATCCATGTATACTTCTACACATTCATGTATAAAAGCAGCAAAAATGGCTAGGACTGCTTTTTGGAAAGTAGCACGTGCATTACATAATCCAAAAGGTAACACATTATAAGCATATGTACCCTATGGACAAGTAAATATAGTTTTATCTTGATCTTCTAATGCTATCTTGATTTGATTATAACCACTAAATCCATCAAGAAAGGAAAAGAACTTTTTCCCTACCAATGAGTCTAGTACTTGATCAATGAATGGTAGTGGGAAATGATCCTTAAGTGTTTCCTTACTCAGTTTCCTATAGTCTACACAAATTATCCATTTTCCATTTTTCTTAGGAACCACAACTAAGGGAGAACCCATTGACTATTTGAAATAGGGTAGATGAATCCTACCTCTAATAGTTTTTGCAGTTCTTCCTTAACTATCTCTTTCACCAGTGGATTCATTCTTCTTTGTGGTTGTCTAACTGGTTTGATATTATCATCAATATAGATATGGTGAATACATGTTTTCGGATGAATTCCTTGCATGTTTGTATAGTCCTAGGCAAAAGCTTTTGAATATTTTTGTAACAATGCAATTACCTGTTGTTCTTGCGATGATTATAAATTCTTTCCAAGATTGATTTCAATGGTTTTTCTTTGAGAATTGGTAACTGAGCTAACAGGAAAAATGATTTCAAATGAATTTTGCAATGATTGAATAGTACAATTTTCCTGAAAACATTGATTTAAAATATGATTTGCAGCTTCATATTGTGTTATTCGTAGTTGCTTATAATATCAGGTTCTGAGATAAAAAAGGTCTATTAAATCCTCATTTTCTTCTTCTTCTCTAAAATTAAATGCTTGGATAATGCTTAAAATAGGTTGAATTTCTTCTTGTTTTTCATCAAACCATCATAGTAAAGAAGGAGATTGAGCAGGAGGATAGAGTGTAATATGTTTCCTTTCATATCCATGTGTTATGATAATGCTTCCTAATCTGCATCTAATGAAGGCATCTGTTGTGGCTAACCATGGTCTGCCAAGACTTAAAGGATGGCCTCCTAGATTTGTTTTTGGTTGCAAGATCAGAAATTCTACAGGGTACTCCCATGAATCCAAAGAAACAATGATGTCCTCAAGTATTCCTTTTGGTACAACTTTTGATCTATCTACTCGTTCTAAAATTGCAGTAGTAGGTCGGACATTTGGCAATTTAAAATACTTCATAGTTTATGTTGTCATGACATTTATAGCAGCTCCTAGATCAATTAAAGTTTTAAGAACTGAAAATTTATTGATTGAAATGGTAACCATAGGTATCCCAGGATCAATATATTTTCCAATTGTTGTTTTTGTAGACATGATACTAGCTAATTTGTCAATGACTTGGATTGTGGGTGGATGTCTTTACTTTCTTCCAATTTTCTTAATACATAATTCCTTTATTGTTTTTGTATAGATTGGAATATCTTTGATAGCTTGCAAAAAAAAGGAATTTTGACATAATAGTTTTTCAATTCATATAAATGTCAAATTCAGGAAGAGAAATTGAAGATTTTTTCTCTACTAACCTTTCTGGAAAAGGAGGTGTTTGAGTTGTTATTATTCTACTCTTCTGAATTTGTTGTTATGGATTATTTTTTCAAGATTTCTCTCCTCCTCAATTTGTTCTTCTATAGTCATAGGAGAGTCTTTTTGTAAGATTTTTCCAAACCTCAAGTGGATGCTTTGAATAGGAAGAATTGAATATGATCTTCCTTCCTCAGTAATGTAGATTGGACTCTCCACTTTGTTGCTTGGATTTGCTACCAGTTGAGCTAGCAGTGGAGTTGGTCTGGGTGGTGTTTAGTTAGAAGGCAGCTGAAGCTGCTAAGGTTGAGTTAGTGCAGGCATTGATTGTTGTGTGAATGGATTTGATTGAGGGGATTGCTGGAATTACTGATATGGAAATGGTTTTTGAGGATATGGCTATTGATATGACTGTTGAGAATATGATTGATATTGTTGTTGATATGGTTGTTGAGGATAAAATTGTTGGGGAGGTTGGGCTCCATAAGCATACCCTCGTCAACTTTGTGAAAGTTGGGTTTGATTTTGCTGAAGAGGCCAAGTGTGCCATGGCATAGGAGCATTCCATGAAGTTTGGGCAGGATATTGAATAAATTGTTGAAGAATTCATTGAGTAAATTATTGAGGTAAATTTTGAGGCACCCCTGTAAACCGTGGTTGCCAAGGTTTTCTTGGTGCCAAATAATAGAGGGAGTCAATTCCTTAACTTTCATCTATTGAATTTGCTTGTAATTCCTTTAGCTTTGGACAATTATCAGTTAGATGATTTTCAATACAAAGTCCACAAATTTGAATACCATCTAAAGGACATTCCCTTAGTGGATGTTTCTTCCTACATTTAGGACAGAAAATTGATAGTGCTAGATCTTGTTCATCCTTTTTCTTCTTAGCCTTAAGTACATAAACTTGTGTTCCCAATGTGCTCAAAATATTAGTTTTAAAATTCTCAAACAAATTCCCTAATTCAACTCTTGTTATGTTTCCTGTTGCTGATTTAGTAACTTTTGAATTTACATCTCTTTTTCCACTTTTTTCTCTACCTGTAGAATACTTTTGACACAATTCATCAATTTCATCAAATGGAAAATATGAGATGTCTCATTTTCCCATCACGTTAAGAATATCAACATAGTCATCTCGTATTCCTTTGAGAAAAATTGTTCTAATGGTATCATGATTTAGAGAATGTTGTTTGGATTTTTGTAAGTTGTAAATAAATCGTTGTATTCTTCCAAACTCTCATCTTCTTGTTGAGACATCCTAAAAATATTTTCTTTTGAATCTCTAGGCCTACAATAGGCTTGATACTTCTTAAGAAAAATTTTCCTCATGTCTTCCCATGAAGTTATAGTGTGTTCTCCTAATCCCATAAACCATTTTAATGCAGTTGCTTTAAAAGTAGCAGGAACAGGAAAAAGATGAAGCTTATGTGTATCATCAGTATAACCATAAGTATGACATAAGATATCAAATTCAAACATGAATGAATCAGGATCTTCAGAAGACATTCCTTAGAAATTTTGTAAAACCGAAGGTGGAATATTCTTCATTTTTACCTCTTCTCCGAGAATTGCCCTAGTACCTAAAATTGGGAATCCAAAAGTAGCTTCTTCATCATTTTCTATTTATGCATCTTGTCTTCTCTTATGATCATATTCTCTTTTGGCATCTTCCTCTCTTTTCCTTTTTGCTTCTCTTCTTGTCTCTTCCTCCCTTTTTCTTTACCATTCTTTTTGTTGCTTTTCATATTGTACCCTTTGTTCTGGAGTGATTATTGGGATGTTAGATCTTTTCCCTTCTTATGCCATTTCTTTTTCAGCAATTTCAAATGTTTCAGTAACAAATTAAGATTATGTATTTTCAACTTGTTTTGTTTGTTCAGGAATAGTTTCAAAGATAGGCTGATCTATTTGTTCAATAATAGGTTGATCAATTGGTTTTATTATCTCTTTGTTTTCCTATGGAAGATGTTCTTGTTTGTTTTGTTTTCTCTTCACTTCATAAACTAATAAATTTTGTCTTTCAACAAGCATTAACTTTTGTCCTGAACGTTTTTTCCTCTAACTCTTCCAAGTTGGTTTTCCAACAATTGGTGTAGTTAATTCGAATGTAGGTAGTCCTGCTTCTACCAATGGTTTAGCAGTTAGGGGGTCTTATTTTATGTATCTACCATTTTCGTCTCTTTTTCTATTCATATGGAATCATAATGGAAAAATCCTAACTACAAATTTTTAATTTTGTTTTTGTTTAAAGCTTCCTATTTGATTAAATCTAAATGTGCTTCCCCGGAAACGGTGCCAAAATGTCAGGTCAATTTACTAAGTAAACTAACACAGGTGTTTTACTTGCCAATCTGGGTCTATATACTTCAAAGCACGTCCAAAGTATATGGATATAAAGTCAATTTCAGAAGGCAAGGCTCAAAGGTCAAGGGAAATTCATATTACAAATAAGTTATAAGTTTTAAGAAACTAAAAAGTCATTGATTCAAGGTGCATTACGTGAAGGAAGAGGCTCCTAACTTAGGAGGTCATGGTTGTTCTTCCCCACAGTAATGTCCTCAAGTGGAGAAACTAAAAAGCAACAGTTTGTGATGTGTAGAAAGAAAGAGAAGAGGCTCCTAACTTAGGAGGTCTTGGTTGTCCTTCCTCATAATTATACTCCAACAACATTACCATTGCATCAAATCATAAACTGGAATTCAAGAAATGCAAAAGGATGATTTTTAGTTGTGATTCATAATTTGATAGAAGAGAATTTAACTTAAATCCTTGGTTGTTCTTTCGTACGCAAATTAGATTTTAAAACAAAATCATCCAAAAATCATACATAAATCATAATACATCTAAGTAACTAAATCATAAAATTGAAACAAGAAATACTGAATCAAAACTATGCTAATTTATAAAAAAAAATTAACCAAAGTGTACTTAGCTTGGTATGAGGGCCCTCCAACCTTACCTTGTACACCTAAAGAACTCTTCAGCTACAGATAACTTAATAAAGCATCCACAACATGAACAACAAATAGAACAGTAGAAATGATTCTTCAAGTTATCTCAAAAGTCTCCAATAATCTTAATACAAAATTACACCTTTTTTAATGGTCCATAAACTCTGTTTAAATAAGAAAATCATAAACAAACTTTGTTATAATGGCTCTAATAGCCTTATCAATCCTAACCCATCCATACAGGTCGAACTCATCAAGTCTAGTTCACAAAATTAGGAAAAATCCCACCAAATAATAAATTTGCTCCTTTTTACTAGGAATTCTTGAATGACAATCAAGTTTGACCAGCGTTGACCGAACCTGTTTTTGCTCAGTTTAACTAAACCAATAGGTGTTTCTTCATCTGTGGTTCCCAATCTTTCCAAATATGCGCTCAGCTCTCACCCAGGTGTCTTGTACATATGACTTCCATGAAGCTATTACGGGAATTTTTAATGCAGTCCAAATTTACTCTTAAAACACAATTTTTAAAAAAATTGAAAAACTTAATTTAGTCGCCTGAATATGAAAAATAGGAATAAATGAGGCATATATAGGTGAAATAGGATGGAATATGGTGGTAAATAAATGGATTTAGGATAGGCAAAGATGACCAAAATTGAGGGCCAACAAACATGTAAATTGCCATCCATGGTTGACATGTCTAGACTACAAGTGAAACATATCGAGGTGTCAGAGAATACAGGGCTCAAGGGGTCCAATGTCTAGTCAAAAGGTCATCGAGTGAAGCCAAAGAGTCCATGACAAACCAAATCCAAGCATCAACAATATGGGGGCGAGGGAAAAGCAACCTTTCCCAACCGAGAACATAGAAGAGACAAATGTTTGGAGGTCCAGGGATACGCAAGCCATTGAAGAAGAGCCAATCACCACAGAGAGCTAAATTAAAAGGGGAATCCTCACATAGACTAGAGAGGTGCCTGAGATAGAAATCGCCCAATAGAATTAGATAAGAAAGCATAGCAAAGCAACCCCAAGCATGAGCAGATCCAGAAATTATGTTGGAACGAGCTGAATAAGGATGAAATACATGTTGATATCCTAAAATTACTTTGCTGCTAATTTCAAGGTTTTCCACCCAAATTGAGCTCTTCCCTCTTCCAATTCAATGTGCAATAAAATTATTGTGCACGTATATTCACTCCCAAGCCTAAGCAGAGCCTCCAATTAGGCTTCTTTGAACGAAACAAGGATGAACCAAAACATCTAGCATAGATAGTCAAACCTTAAGCAGCTGAGAGATTGTGTGCTACCCAATTTACTGCTATACACCCAATGTAAATTCTCCCCTCTGTCAATTAAGTGAAATATGGAGCAATTATCTTCTAAGAAGCGCCAATTATCATCAATATCTTCTGGTAATCCAAGTGAAATTAGATGAATAGACTTTGGTCTCCTTTACCAAAGAATTAACCTCATCTCCCATGACACAATCGAATTATAGCAGAGCAAGCCATCATAAGCGATGAACATAAAAGAACACAAATGTTCAAATCTTATCACCATTAAAATTCATAAAAGAACATAACCATGGATCCATTAAAGCTCTGGATGCAAGGAAAATTGGAGGCTAGATGTGACATTTGGACTCAGGCTTCACAACATGTAATGGTATTGGGAAGGATTCTCGTGCAGGATCTTCCTTATTTCTGAAAGACATAACACCACACTTAGCGTGCCACAATTTTTTAGCCTTCATTATGGTGTTATGATCGAGACTTAAAGGGGGGATTAATCAAATGGGAACTTTGAAGATTCATTAAGGCAAAAGGGGGATGGGGAAGATTCATGGAATATTTCTCCATCCTATCAAGTCATTTATTTCAGTCTAATCCACTCTGAAGAAGAAAGCTATATTAGGTTGTTTGTCAACTTCCACATTTTGCGATCTAAGGATATGAAAAAAGGATTTACATTGGAAGTAATTCAAAGCATCAATAATTATTTGAAATCGGAGTTTGAGGTGGTTTTATTTCAGAAATGAGCCTTTGTATAAGTGTTGAATCATGAGGAGAGTCCCCTAGAATTGGAATCTTAGAAATTTCGTTTCTCTAGCCAAATTTAGTCCAAATAAAAGGTCATACATCTCAGCCTAATTATTGGTTCTTCTTCCAAGCCCCTATGAGTACTTAATTGCTAAGTTTCCATCATGGTTTTAAATAACCCATCTCCCTCCTACCACTCCTAATACTTCATCAAAATCGAGCTAGCGTAACTTTATAATTAGCTTCCACTCTTAATGTGTATTTATAAGATGTGAATTAATTAGTTTTTACTCTAAATTCCTCTTTATAAGATTTGAATTATATTATTGGTTCAACTTGGAATTCACTTTAATCTCATGTTTCATAACTTCATAAGAATAAACAATAAAGATTAACTCTAAAAATATAAGAGGATTGTTTCCTTTCCTCTTCGTGTTAAGCAATGCTTTACAATTTAGCATGAGGAAGATGTTGCACAATTTAACATGGGAAAGATGTTATAGTGACAATACAATGAAGTGTTAAAGCAAAAAAATAATAATATTAAAACATAATGTCAACTCAATTAAAAATAATTAAAATAATCAATCGATTCATTTGATTTTTTTATATTGTATTTTTTATTTTATTAAGAAACAATTAGTAATTTGTATTAATAAAACATGGATGAGGCCCAATCACATACATTTCTAAGTGTTGATGAAACAAAATTTTCTTTGAGGTTCAGGTTAGAACACGTAGGAGTAACCCGGAACCTTGCAAAATGTTTGCACATGACTTGACAATTGAAATTATTCCAACTAAACACTTTCTAAAAATCTCTTATTATCCAGACAAATTTGCAATACATTTGTATTTAAAATAAAAAATAAAAATAAAAATGTCTGACTGAAGTTTCACCTTTCCTTGAGAATGTTGTTTTATCTTTATTTTGACTTAGGTGCAAGCCCCATTTTATTTTGGATTTGAAGGTACGCCCACAACCGTGGAAGCTCCACTAATGCAATCCACCTTATGATTTGGAAGAGGCAGGATCGCCTTCGCTTGGTCTTCCCACTTAATCACTTTCTTGTTTCTTTCTATTTGGGACTCAATCCCAATTGCAGATGTAACTTCTCTACATTTTCCTAGAGAGGAAGGATCTTAGATTGTATTATGTTTCAAATGGGGTACTTCTATGAAATTATAAGAGGTATTTGCTTCCGTCTTGACATACAAACCTACCTTGAAGGAGGATTCCTTTCCACTAGAATTAGATGAGGTGAGCAATGCTTCGAACATATCATCTGATGTTTCAAGAGATTTTGAACACATATGCTCGTCGGTCTTCTTGCAAAAAACTGAGAGAGGAGCCTCCAAAGAGATTGAATATTGAATTTATACTGCACAAGTAGAATCTTTTTGCATCATGTCTTCTTTGCATGGGGCTAAGGGAAGGTCCTTGATGAGCACCAGTATTGCAGCAAGGATGTTGCAACTCCTAGGGCTACCAACTTTACTTCATCAACCCAGGGTTCATACAAACTTGGAGCTGACAGTGCTGTATACACAAATAGATGTAATGGGTCCACTCTTTGTCACTACTGAGCTGGGGCGATAGACCACTAGGGTTTCTCAAACTAGCCTTTTATTGATTAGAAGAAGTCTTATTACCAATTGAGAGAGAAGAATTTTACCCTAATTAGGAGAATTGAAATGCTACTTACTGCAGTAATGAAAGAATGAAAAAAATGCCTACAAAACACATAACTCATCTAGCTATTTGTTAATATACCTTGCTTGCAAAAGAATTCTAATTTAACACATGTGAAGTCTTAACTAGCCTAAGCATGAAGCCTGATCTAAGTAAGCACTTAATTGTTGTGTGCATGAATGAATACAAAGACTTTTTCTTTTTATCTTTTTGTAAAAATGTAAATGCTAATCCTTCTTGGTTGCATGGTAGGTGAGATAGGTGTGGAGGGAGATGAGTGCAGTGGGTCAGATGGCTTGGGAGGCAAGCAGGGGTCTACTCCTAGCTTTAGTGATTCTTTTTTTCACAATTCGGGCTCAAACCAGGCCACTAAAGGTTTTCCTATAGGATGTCCTAGTTCACCTACAGGATCCCCTGTTTTCCTACAGGAATAGGCCAAAAGCATAGGGAGTGGTTTGAAAGGTGGTATGGAGCTTGGAGAAGGTGAGTAAGGAGGAAATAAGGCAAGGGAGTGGTAGGCACTCACTCAGAACTCAAACCAAAGCTTTACGATGGTTGGATTTTCTCAAGAATCATGGCAAGTTTTCCTTGTAAAACGAGAATCCAAATTGAGAACTTTGTATATTTTGGCGATCATGGGTGGATATGGTTAGGCTGAGGCTGATGTTATGAGGTCTTCTTGCAATGTAGAAACTCCTGCAACATACACGTCATTGTTGGAATTTATCCATAAATTCATCTCAAAACAAGAAGGGTTACTAAAATAGAAGAAAACAGAATTTTCATCATTTATTTGCCAGGTTTATGCATGGGAATGCTTGAAACCATTATGAAAGCAACATGAAATCTAATGCAAGACCTAAGATATTAGAAATTTCAATTGTAGCCTTCTTCTAAAACTGTAATATGATGACCTAATTAGTGGAAAAACCCTAAATTTCATAAGAAACTAGAATTCTATCTTTTTGGGGCTGAATGGGAATTGTTCCTCAAGCCATGGTCCTTGGAAGGGAGGAATGAGGTAAGATCCACCTGTTATCAACCTTTTTTGAATATTTTCTTATCTCTATAATGCTATTGTTAGAGCTATTCACAAGTGGAAGCAAACAAATCAAATCTACCAATACTTGCAATTTAACATCACCAAAATCAATTTAACAACTAACTATGAGATAGCTTAAGCATACAAGTACAGTAAGAGGAACCTTTGCTGCTAGGATTGGGTCCTAACCCAAGAGCTTCAGCCCTCTAAGTCAACTCAGTGTTGGATCAAGGGAATGCTGCTCATTTTCATTAACACATCAAAAATACATAAAAGTGTTTGGTCACAATACTTCAACTGGAAAACTGCTTAGTTATCTTACACAAAAAATACGAATCCTAATGTGGCTCTAGGCCTATTTATTTATACAATTGAAGTTGCCAACAACTTCCTTAAATATAGGGAGGCTTGGCTCCCAATCTTGAGATTAAATGGTTCTTAACTGTTACTCGACTACTTGCAACTCCAAGCTGGCGTGATTTGATTAAGGGATCTTCGAGTGAGTGAGGAGTTAAGGAGAGAGATCATATCTCCTATAATCTCTCTTGCTTGTCTCATTCGAGTTCCTGCACCCTACTTAGCCATAATTTGTTTCCAAAACCTACAATCAATGCACATTAGACCACTAGACTTGACATCTTACTTTTACTCATCTCATTAAGCAAAATATGATTAAAACATGTAAAAAATTATGAGAAGAGTTGATTTATTAAGTTGGAGGTGCATTAAGGTCCATATATTTTACCCATTAATGAGCCTCATCAGTCCTCCTTAGAGATTGAGTAATGATCAAAATTAGTGCCCTCCCACCATTGAGGTTTTCTGCTAGACTTTTTTGTTGATTATTTCCTTTCTTTGGGGTAAGATTTGGTGGAATGCCCAATCCCATAACAACCTTTACACCGAAAAGAAATATTTTCATAATCTTATTTTTGCATCGAAGAGAAACGAAGACCTGATAACTTAATTTCAGCGGGAAATCCATTGATGAAATCCCTCTCCACGCATATATGATCATATGTGGGCTTCATGAATTATTTTGTATCTATACCTCGACAGTAGAATTTTCCAATCATTTCAAATTGCAGTTAGAGAAGAAAGATTCGACCAATAAAGAGGAAGGTTGGGGAGCCTTACCAAACCAAAGAAATTGAGATTGAAGTCGTGAGAGAGGGTTGAAGTAGGGAAAGCAAGGTTGCATAGAGAACCCTGCGCTACCCCAAAACCATGGACCAGAGTAAAAAATTTGAGATCCATCTTTAGCTTAGCTAAAAACCACTATGAAGAAACCTCTAGCTAGAGGACAAATATTCACTTCATCAGAAATAATTGATTTCCAATGCTCAAAAATCCATGAGTGAAGGTCCACCAGTCTTGGCCACAAACCATAGAACCTACAAATTAATCCATTTTCAGAAATGAATTTGGCCTTGCTAATAGCCTTAGTGACGCATGGGACCTCGATTACTGATGCATCATGAGCAAGGATCCTAGAGGAGTGGGATCCGGAACCAAGGTTTAAAAAATCACAAGTTGTTGAAGAAGATGCCCCCCATGAGGGTCACATTAAAATGGATTTTACTATTTCACAAAAGGTTAGTGGAGACGTCGCCATAATGGAGCTCTCCAAATGGACATTTTAAGGAAGGCCAGTCGTTGTAACAAGGGGAGGACAAGACAATCTTGAATTCCAACTGAAATACTGAGTGGGGGCTTGAAGAGACCCCACCTAGCTAGGGGAGGCGACACCCAAATCACTAAAAGTTGGAACATAGTGCATAATAAGATTAGACGATGAGGAGACGGGGGGGGAACAACCTCCTAGTTGTGGAAGCTTGAAAACCATTCACACATTCCCCCAAGACTAATGAAATATTACCCTTCAAAGACTTTCCCATCACCAGTGAGGGGAGCTTAACTGATAAAAGAGAAAGAGTGGAAGCCAAGGTTGTGGAAGCGAGCAATAGGCCAGACACCATGGACGTAGATTCACAGTGAAGAAGGGGCAAATGGCTATGGACAAACCCTAGCCACTTGGCAGCAGGAGAGACACGCTACGATCATGATAAGTCACCTAATTAGAATCTCCAAGTAATCTCATATTGTAAATTTGCTTTTACTAATAAAATTACAAACAATTTTTTCAATAAAAAAATTCATAAACCTAATATCACATTAAAATATATTTTAAATAATAATAATAATTCATATTAATAATCATAATATTTTCAAAACATTATAATTAATAAGCATATTAAAATTTAATTAATAAACATAAAATTAAAAAATAAGAATATATATATATATAATATATATATATATGTGTGTGTGTGAAATATATCAATATATTTAACAACTATAACTTTAGATCCATTTTTTTATCATCTAAATTAAATAAAATATTTATATCCATAATTATTATATTTTTTAAATGATATATATATTATATTTATATATATATATATATATCTATAATATATATTGGTAGGTAAGCACCCACAGGGGATTTGAAACCAGTGACCTATCATAAGGTGTGCCCTTAACAGTGCACCCATTCACCGTCAATCCAAAGCCCCATGGCCATAAAATTTTATATTTAAATTAAATTAATAATTATATAAAAACATAATATTTATTTAAATTATTTTTCTCAATGTCAACTGGGGTTATCTTGAGTGGTTGGATGGAATGGTTGTTATCTTCCCCACCTAGATTCAATTCCCTACTAGTGACATGATAAATTATAATGATTTGATAAATATTGTTGTAATGACTTTGTGCCTTGTGAACACTTGGCTCGGTATGGTACGAGCAACCTCACTCTAGCTATTGGGTTGAGAACTCCTTACGAACTCTTGGCTTGGTACCAGCAACCTCACTCTAGCCCTTGGGCTAAGAGTTCCTTATGAACTCTTGGTTTGGTACCAACAACCTCACTCTATACCTTGGAACTATTGGCTTGGTACCATCAACCTCACTCTAACCCTTGGTCTGAGAACTCCTTATGAACTCTTAGCTTGGTACCAACAACCTCACTGTAGCCCTTGGGCTAAGAGTTCCTTATGAACTCTTGGCTTGGTATCAACAACCTCACTCTAACCCTTGGGCTGAAAACTCTTAGTGAGTATACTTGTGGGTTGGCTTGGTACCAACAACTTCACTCTAACCCTTGGGCTAAGAGGGAGGTTTTCTTTAAACAAAATTGACCAATAATGAGAATTTTCGTATTTTAGACTGATCTTTCCTATCCAAAATCAAAATTGTCCTCTCGATAGGTACATTATTCATGCAAACAAAAGGAATACCTTGTAATAAAGCAAAATTTACAATATATATGCTCCTAGTTTATGATGTAACTTGATGCTACATGGATTATCATTGGAACTATTACTAAGGAATAAAGGATGACCTTAATTGGTCATTAACCATCAATTTACCAAATTTCAGATTGCATCCGAGATTGGCACATCCATTTGTTTCCTTATTATTATCTTATAGTATGTGCTTAGAACTCATAATAAGGATATAGGATATCAAAGGGAAAAAAATGGAGGATGAAATGAGGAGCTTTTTAGCATCAATTCCATGGTAGCTAGGGTTTCCCTAACCGTTGCAACCCTACAGACTCTGGTAGAAATGATCTATAGGTTTCTATAGAAAATATAGAGAATAACGCGACCACTGACTGAACCTTTGAGTTGCGCATCGATTTTGAGAATTATTAGTTGGTCCACTGATTATGTGTGGTTGCATTCACTTCGCTTTAGCAGATCGGGATCCCTCAAAATCCAACGCCACCACATCATAGGAATGAATAGATATTTTGCTTTGTCGTAAGAAGGTGTGATAACTATTTGAAATGGCTACTTTGGAGGGGGTTGTTCCCTTGTTGGTGGATGAAGTTGTGGCCTTTTAGGGCCTCGTAACTTCACCCTCTAAAAGACCCAGATCTAAGGTGCATGTAAAATTTGTGAAGAAGGCCTAGACTATTCCCTCAGTGGTCCTTCCCATGGGATTTCGAAGAACTTCCTTGGCATATTCAAAACAAGCTTTAGTGGGGAAGTTCTCATGAATGTGGCCATCCACAAGATCCATGGAGCTATGGTTGGAGAAAACCTGGAAGCCATTGATGAAAAGTAATATTGGAATGTATGCATGTAGAAATGAGTTTTTTCCTTCCTATTTGAATTTAAAGAAGATAAAGATGTAATTTTTCGAAATTGACCTTACCTTTTTGGGACCAAAGGGATCTATTTGAACAAATGGTCACTAGAATTTGATCTAGGTGAAGATATCCCAAATGAAGTTTCTATTTGGGCCAAGCTCCCTTAGCTCCCACTTTCATGCTAGAGTGATGATCGTTTGCAAGCAATAAAAAATGGGTTAGGGAAATATATGCATAGGGTTGAACCTAAAGGATTCCAATTTTCTTGTGCAAAAATTTACGTTGAAGTAGATCTGGAAAAAGAGTTTCCCTCATAAATAAATCTCACATAGGGAGAATGTCCCCATTGTCAAACTCTTGACTACGAGAAATTACCTTTCAAGTGCATATACTGGCATGAATATGGCCATGTTTCAAGGGTTTGCAAGCAATTTCAATTTGGTAAAGGGGTAAGTACGACATCAAATCAAAAAAAGCAATGTCAAACTCAAAAAAAGGGCTAGTAAAAAGGAAACTTGACAACATCTAAATCCCAATCCACATAAGGCAGAAATGTGGTCTCAAGAAGAAAATGACAAGGTGCACAAAGAAATCAGATCAGAAGCATCACAAAAAAATAAGCAAAAAGAGGTTTTAGAGGGAAGAAGTAACTCGAAAAGTGGAGAAGAGGAAATTCATGAAAAAGAACCTGTAGAAGAAACAGAGTCATTGGAAAAGGAGCAACCTTATCCAAGGCTCACATCATCAATTAAAGCTCTTTCGTTTTAGAAAAAGTTGACAACTTTATAGGGAATAAGGGGCAGAAAATGGGAAGCATGCCTACAATACCAAAGTAATTAGATGCAGGCATCGAGAAAGTATTGACTAGATATGCAAAAAAATGAATTTGGGAGATGAAAAAAGCAACCAAGAAACAAGAACTTCTGGAAGAGGGTAGGGGAGATACACTAAGAAGGAAGTCAGAGAGGCAAAAGTAGAATTAAATTTAAAACTTGGAAGCTAACCTCAAATCAATAAGGTCTTCAATCAATGCAAAGTAATCATATTTCGTTAATAAACCATATTAATGATGAAATGCAGATGCATTTGGATCTTGGGAGTTTTCTCGAAAATTTATAGCTGGAATGGGACTAAAATTTATGTATCATGGGGTCACTGCTTGAGAGATTGGATTGAGCCTCCATGCTCAATCTCAATCCAACAAGGAATATTGGTACTTTTGAAGAAATGTAACAGTTTTGGGTCGGATCCCAACTTTCCTTTTTAATATAACTCTCATAATCATTTCTTTGGAAAAAAAACTCATAAAAGGGATATCTTTTGTTGCCTTCTTGACATGTTTTAAGAGATTATCCAAAAACTTATATCTTGGAGATGAATCTTTAACCATGAGTTGAATGATAATAAGAGAGTCCCCCAACACAATGAGAGGGGAAACCCGATTTTCTTTGGCAAGGAAGATGTCTTCTAGTAAGCCACAGGGTTCTACCTAGTTATTTGTCATATTTCCCAAACCCTGTGAGTACTACCTAATTATTTTTCATTTTTCCCAAACCCCATAAGTACTCTAAGACTTCTTCTTCTTTTTTCACTTGTACCATATATTATATTTTTAATTATTACTAATATTTTTTAAATGTTCACAAAAATAAATTTCATATTAATATTTAAATAATTACCACTCTTCTTTATTTTTTTTTTATTTTATTGAATTTTTAATGTTCAATTTACTTTTTCTTTTAGTGCATTCAAGATATTTTGATGGTCAACATTAAAATAAATTTTCTTTTTTAACTTCTTTTCATATATATATATTATATAGATAAAGAGTTGATTTTGAAATAAATAGTTTATAATAGATATTCAAATAGTTTTATTTAAATCGTTTAATTATTATTTTTTTTCTGTTATAATTATATGTTTTACTCACATTTAAAAAAGTGAAAATATAATAGTATTTTTATTTTAATTTTTTTAGGTCTAATATAAAATTATGTTAATTTAGATAAATATTTATTTACAATTGAAAAAAACTAAATTATATTAATAATTCTTCTATAAAATTATATAGATTCAAACAATAATCGAATCAAACACAATGAAAATAAATTCTTAATATTTTACAATATTTTATTTTTGTTTTATTATAATTATAATTAATATTTTTTATTTATTTAATTTTTATGTAAAATGTCAAAATTAAACAGAAAAGAAATTATACATCTCTTATCTTGGAATGTAGGATACGCTTCTCAATATAACGAATAAATTGGAAAATATATATAACAATAATTCACGTGGTAATTTCCGAGAATATATGAAATTACATGGTAAAGGCAAATATCTCTTTATAATAAGTTAATAAATTTGTTGAGAAGGATGAATCATGTAAAAAGGTGAACTATTCGAGTTTATCAAATTACTTACGAGTTCAAAACAAATAACTTCATAATTGGTTTTTTAAATGCATTTATGTAGGAATTTATTGAAATCTCAAGCTTGATGGGTAATCCATGTACAATCTAAGTGCTTTAGGGATTTTTCAGGGTGTTGAATTCATATATATAGTCAAAACCCCAGTTTAAATAATACAAATCAAGATTTCACCTCAATTTTTTTTTGGCCAGAGTCCAGAAAGTCTAAAAAAAATGGAGTTGTCTTGGGTGAGACTTTTTGGACTTTCCGAGTCCATCAAAAAAATTGAGATGAAATTTTGATTTGTATTTAAACTGTTTTTTTTTACTGTATATATGAATTCAGCACCCTGAAAAAACTTTTTAGAAATTTGAATTGTGTAGGGTTTACCCATCAAACTTATGATTTCAATAAATTCCTGACAGATTTTAGAAATTATACCAGAAAAACCTATAAAAAATTTCAAAAAAATCAGACCAAAAACAACCCGGAAAAAAATTAATGATAAAAAATATGAAAAACAAGACCCGACATGTTGGTCATTCAAAACTAGAGAGTGGGCTCACCATCTGTCTTCAGGAAGCTCACTTAGTGTTGAATTCAATCTAACGTTTGAGTTGAAATAAGCGCTCATGTTTAATAAACTTCATATCGTTCATACATTTCATTGCCGTATAACACACTCCAATATCTAACATGTGACTTCCACTTTGCAAATATCCGTGTACTTTTTAAATCATTTTTATAATAAATAAATTGAAAAATATAATTTAGTACTGTATGAGATATCTACATACTTAATAAAACATTATTTAAATAAACAAATTTTCCGTATAAAATTCATTCAATTATATTAAATTATGCATATGATTTAATAGGTTAGCCTAAATTAAATAAAGAATCACTCTCTTTACAAAACGATGACTCTGATCATTTAGAGTTGACTTGCAAGAGATGATTTACACTAGTATAGTAAAGATGACTCTGATCATTTAGAGTTGACTTGTAAAAGATGATTTACACTAGTATAGTAAAGATGATTTACACTGGTATAGTAATTCGAGAAAATATTCAATCATTTCTATTCTGCATATGCGCGTAACTCTCTTAAGTTTTCACATATATATTATTTTTAAATGGCATTGTATTTATGGGGATAGATTTTATATTTCTTATAATAATAATATGATTAATGGCTTTTACTTTAGTATAGTTATTTTTATTAGCATGGATATCTTCATTAAGATGTAGGATTTATTTGAGGGTTTTCCTAATTACTTTAAACCCTAACCAAGATCTACTCCTTTGTAAGAAATTGAAAATAATGCACAGCGGAACTTACCTTCCATCTTCTAAAGCTCCTGGTCTTGACTTGAGTTGTTGGCTCTTGAATCCTTCCAAGAGCTTGCAATCCTTTTCTCTGGCTATCTTTGATAGAGTATCAAGTCTTCAATGGAGCAGACTATTTTCTTGAGCGATTGCAAGCCTTGGAGACTCAGCCCTTTTATAGCAATCCCAATCCTATGGCAACCGAAATTTGGCTGTCAATTGACATAAATTTCAGCCCCAATCCTAGGGCAGCCGACACTTGGCTGTCAATTGACAGCTAAATTTCAGCCCCAATCCTAGGGCAGCCGACACTTGGCTGTCCAGATTTCTTGACAGCCAAAATTCGGCTGTCAAGAAATTTATTACTGCTATTATTTCAATCAATTATAATCGGTCCATTAACAATTATAATTGATTAACATTATTCTATATGTATTTGTATCCAAATCCTTATTTAAATACGTTTAATGCCATAACTTAATTAATCACATTATTTGGCATATTTAATCATTACATAAATGTAATCTTGCTGACAATATTTGATATCATAATCATAATGCACGCATGTCCAACCTAATTATTGTAATTAGACGTCTCTAAATCCAACAATCTCCCACATGGACAAGTGCAACCTTTTGATTATATATCCTTCACTTTATTGCATGCAACTTTTCTGTCTTTACTTATCGTATTTCTTAAACAATTCCTTCCATCAATTATGTTAACAAAGGACTTAAGCAGCATTAGTCACATTTATTCGCAACTAAACTGACATAAATCACGCTGCCAACATAACTGAATGACATGAATCTAATTTGGACATATAGTTTAGAAATTACACGCAAGTGTGATTAGACGTGCCTATTTCTAATTGAGTCACCTTTACTTTACTGTATGAGGCCAAAAAATTTAAACTTTAAAGAAAGAAATAATGAAACTGAAACTGAATGCAACTTGTATATATCATCAAAAAATGTTTACAATTGCATTACATAGAACATCAAAAACAAAACTTAAAACATATTCAGACTCCCACATTTTCTAATCATCCTAAACAGATATTACACCCATACAAGCAACATGTTGGTGAAACTTCTTGGGTGGTAATCCTTTAGTAAGAGGATCCGCAATCATGGAGTCTGTACCTATGTGTTTTATACATAATTCATTATTCTGCACTCTCTCTTTTACAACCAAAAACTTAATGTCAATGTACTTCGACTTTGACGAACTTCGGTTGTTGGTTGCGTATAACACTGCTGAATTGTTGTCACATAATAATTTGAGTGGTTTCTGAATAGAATCCACAATTTTCAGACTTGTGACGAAGTTCTTCAGCCATACGCCATGATTAGATGCTTCAAAACATGCAACAAATTCAGCTGCCATAGTGGAGGAGGCTACCAATGACTGTTTAGCGCTCTTCCATGACACAGCACCACCTGCCATCATAAAGATGTATCCTGATGTTGACTTCATGCTGTCGACACATCCTGCAAAATCAGAATCGGTATATCCAATGACCTCGAGTTGTTCCGATCTCCGATACGTGAGCATATAGTCCCTTGTTCTCTTTAGGTATCTCAACACTCGCTTGGCTGCCTTCCAGTGTTCCATACCTGGGTTACTCAAATATCTCCCTAGCATTCCGGTAATGAACGCAATATCCGGACGCGTGCATACTTGTGCATACATGATGCTACCCACGGCTGAGGCATAGGGAATATCTTTCATGAGGTTTTTATCTAAGTCAGTTTGGGGACATTGTTTCAGACTAAACTTATCTCCTTTTGATATAGGGGTATCTCCTGGTTTGCTGTTTTGCATGCCAAATCTTGTTAGAATCTTATCGATATAGTTCCTCTGGGATAACCTCAGAATACCTTGAGATCTATCTCTAAGTATTTCAATCCCTAGAACAAATGATGCATCACCAAGATCTTTCATTTCAAAGTTCTTAAATAAAAAATTCTTAGTTTGATGCAACATATCCTTATCGTTACTGGCAAGCAATATGTCATCTACATATAAAACCAAGAAAATAAATTTACTCCCACAGAACTTAAGGTATATACATTCATCTACTATGTTAGACTCAAAACCAAATGAGCTAACAACTTGGTGAAACTTATAATACCATTGTCGAGATGCTTGTTTTAGCCCATAGATAGATTTCTTAAGTTTGCAAACCATAGACCCTGCATCACCTGATACAAAGTTTTCTGGCTGCTTCATATAGATCATTTCATCAATGTCACCATTGAGAAACGCCATCTTTACATCCATCTGATGAAGTTCTAAATCATAATGTGCTACAACTGCCAATATAATCCTTAAAGAGTCTTTCGATGAAACTGGAGAGAAAGTCTCTTTATAATCAATGCCTTCTTTCTGTGTGAAACCTTTCGCAACAAGACGTGCCTTGTATTTTTCAACATTGCCTTTAGAATCCCACTTAGTCTTAAATATTCATTTGCAACCAACGGGTTTCTTGTCTTTAGGCAACGGAACGATATCCCAAACGTCATTGTCATACATAGATTTCATCTCTTCATTCATGGCATTAATCCACATTTGAGAGTTAGAGCTTTCCACAGCTTGTTTGATATTAACAGGATCATTTTCAAACATGCCAATGTCAAACTCATGTTCTTGAAGATATGCATAATCCTTTGATTGTGTAGATCTTTTCTCTCTAGTAGATCTCCTAATTGGCACAGGCTCTAGATTTTCTTGAGGTTCATTTACAACTTGATCTTCAACAGGAGGAGGAACATCATTACCAACTTTTGAATCTCCCACAGGCCCTAGGCCATCAACATTTGTCATGTCAATGTGAGGGTTTGGGTTGGGTTCAGGTCCATTTGTGTTCTCTATTCCATGTTGAGTTTCTAACTGAGTTGTTTGGGATGATGAAGTTTGCACATTGTCAAAAGATGTATTTCTAAACGCAATCGGAATTTGAATAAAACTAGGACTTTGGTCCATAGTCTCATTCGCATTCGTCTCTTCTTCTTCAAAAATAATATCTTTTGTCATATCTCCCCCCACAAACTCATTATCCTCAAAAAATTTTGCACTTCCTGACTCGAAAACTGTATGTTCTGTTGGATTATAGAATTTGAACCCCCTAGATCGTTCATAATAGCCTATAAAGTAACAACTAACGATTCTTTCGTCCAGTTTCTTTTCGTCTGGCTGATAAGGCCTAGCTTCACATGGACATCTCCAAACTCTCAAATGATTCAAGCTAGGCTTGCACCCAACCCATAACTCGTAAGGGGTCTTGTTAGCTGCTTTAGTAGGCACTCTATTGAGTATGTATGCTGCAGTCTTTAAGGCTTCTCCCCACAAATTCTCAGGTAGAGTTGTACGAGCAATCATACTTCTCACCATGTCTTTAAGGGTGCGATTTCGTCGCTCAGCAACACCATTCATTGCAGGCGAACCTGGCAACGTATACTGAGGCACAATTCCGCATTCCTCTAAGTATTTTGCAAAGGGACCTTGACGCTGTTCTCCTGATCCATCATAACGACCGTAGTATTCACCACCACGATCAGAACGAATGGACTTTATACGTATGTTAAGTTGTAACTCAACTTCCGTTTTGAACTTTATGAACACGTCTAATGCTTCCGCCTTTTCTTTTATTAAGTAAATATGACCATATCTTAAATAATCATCTATGAATGTGATAAAGTAATGGTCACCATTTCTTGTAGCCTTTGGAAAAGGACCACAGATATGCATATGAATCAATTCTAAGACACCATTACATCTTTTTGCATCATACTTACGTTTATTAGTTTGTTTTCCCTTTATACAATTTGCACAATCACTTAACTTTGTAAAATCTAAAGGTTGGAGAATATCATTAGACACAAGACGTTCTATCATTTTCATAGAGATATGTCCTAATCGCTTGTGCCATAATGTTGCAGATTTCTCGCAAGTTAATTTACGTTTTCTATTATCTATATACAGTGCCTCTGAATGTGAAGTGTCTATATCTAGAAAATAAATATTATCATAAGAAAACAGGATACCAGAAGCAAGAAGCTTAGAATCTCGACACAAACTGAAATTTCCATTACCAAATGAACATACATAACCATTTTTGTCCAAATAAGATATAGAAATTAGGTTCCTTCTGAAAGATGAAACCACTAAAGCATCAAAACTTAAATAAAATCCTGTCTTACATAATAATCTAAATTTTCCTATGCTTTCCACTTCTACTTTATTGCCATTTCCTACATAAACGTAGCGCTCTGCCTCACTTGGCTTGCGATGGCTTAGGCAACCCTG
>APFE031089836.1:0-18745 GCA_000404065.3 Pinus taeda | reverse complement strand
ACCTAGGAAGTGTTTACATTCAGTACAAAAACACCAGATATTTAGTGGACATCTTGAAGGGAGTTTTAAAAATTGTTGTTGCTCTACTACCCTGATTATACATTATGCAAAAATTACTACAACTATATGTTCTACAAATTGGCCGCAAAACAAGACACATTTGCAAAATGAAAACATATATTAACCGGGGAGATTAGTGGACATCTTATTTGAGGGTCCACATGGCACGTTGCTTGTTATGTTATGACCCTTATCAAAATTTCGCGAAAATTGTGCCTCTGCAAATTGTGTTGAAAATGTAGCAAGAAAATCTTAGTTTAACTTTGCCTTGGTCAAACTAGAGAAAACTCGAATCTCCATTTCAACAAAAATCTTGGGGGTAGTTAACTAAGGTGACATGGCACTTATCACTCAGTTAACTTGGTTAATTGAAGTTGGGGAATTTTGAGTTCAGCTCAGTATAATTTATTTCTAATTTGTAGCAATCTATTTCAGTTAAATTGACTTATGGTCAGTTAAAATAGTTCTAACTCTTAGAGGAACTAGTGGAGGTCAAGTTGTGGAAGTGGAACTTCAACCACACTTGGTGATCAACCAGTTAAATAATCAATCAACCCAAAATAATTGATGCACGCAGAGAATTCGAGTTACCCAGATGAGGTGGAGATTCCAAGGCAATGTACTATCAGTTATAGACTATTCCAATGTGTATAGGCAGTGCATGCTGTCAGAGAAAGAACCTAGAGGAATTGCACAATCCAATTGAGAGAATTTCCTAAATAATATGGGTTAATTTCCTCAAGGATCAATGCAAGGAAATAGGAGCTTGGAGGGCTTTAAAATTGGCTAAGTGTTGGCAAACGTCAGTTAGTCAGGCAGAGGGATAGACTATACACTTGCAGGTTGTGCTCAGGCTTAAGCAAGCATATGTATTTCATTTATATTCTTTGATTAATGCAATATATATAGGAAGGGGTTTTGAGCAGTTGTTTTCCCCTAGATAAATATTTGTGCATGTGTGATAATTCTTCTTGCATGTTTATGATTTGTGTTCTCGATCGTGAATTGGATTCCATAAAGTAGTAGAGTACATTTGAGTCTTGTGTTTTAGTAAATTTCATAAGTAGTTTTAGATGTACACAATAATTTCTACATGGCATCAGAATTGGATTCTCAGTAGAGCAAAAATTTCGAAGTTGTTATTGCAGAAGAATCAGATTTGCAAGATCAATTCTTCAGAGCTAGAAGGATGGCTTTCTATGGACTAAGAATCGAGTATGCCCTTCGGGGAAGCTCAAACTATTTTGCTTGGAAGGACCGCATGGAGGTAGTGCTCGAAGATAATGGATTGAAGGAATTCATCGATAGTGACATCCTAAAGCAACTGATACTTGGGCTCTAGCAGAATGGAAGAAGTATGTAGTCAAGGCGAGGAGAATCATATTGGAGGGAGTATGAGACCACATTGTCTCAAATCTCCATAGGAAAGAGACTTTGTATGTAATGTGGCAAGCATTGACAGATTTTCTCCTAAATAATAGTGACCATAAGAAGCTGGCGCTCAAGGATAAACTTTGAAACATCAAGATTCGGAAGAACGATAATATTTCGCAGTACCTGAGGAGGTTCACACAATGTGGTGATGGACTTGGTCAAGTTGGTGTTACTATTACAGAAGATGATTTGGTAAGCCTAGCCCTTCTAGGCCTTCCCAAGAGCTAGCACAACTACCAAGATTCAGTGAATGGGATGGAGAAACTACCAAATTGGGAATGCCTATGGTCTGATTTGGTACAGGAGGAAACAAGGCAGAATATCAGAGACAAGACTTCATCTAAGGGCAGGGATGAAGAAAAGTGTGCCTTGGCTGGAAAGGCAATGAAGGGAAAAGGGAATAAATCCAAATCCAAACTAGAATCTAGTCAATGGGGCAAGAAGAAAGACTTGTCCATAATCAAGTGCTTTCACTCTCATGAATTCAGGCACTATGCCACGAAGCATCCACACAAGAAGACAAGCAAGAATACCTTAGGAGGAGCAGCAAGTGAAGCTTTGGCTTCATAGTTTGAGCTTTACTATTCTCATTGCATGCATGACCAACATAGTGATGGGGAGCATGTGGTACTTGGACTCGGGTGCCTCATTCCATATGACAGGGAACATAGAATTTTTCAGTGACCTAGAGAAAAAATAATTTCATATGCACATTGAGATGGGGGACGAAGGAAGGTACAATGCAACCGGGATTGGTACAGTCACCTTTCAAAGGGAGTCGAGCTCCCCCATTAGGCTTAAGCATTTCATGTTTGTTCCGAACCTAAAGAAAAATATTGTCTTTGTTACAGTTTTGGAATACTGTGGTTATGATATGATCTTCAACAAAGGAAAGGCATTCCTGAGACACATAGCGACAAGATAGGTGAAGTAGATCGGGGTTCGTGTGAAGAACCTGTACAAGCTAGATGTGGAGGATTGTGTTGCATTGAGCAGAAAGGTGGAGGAGGTGCAACATCACGATGTTGGTGAACTTTGGCATAAAATACTTGGTCATTTTCATCATGGCACTTTGAGAAGTGCAACCTAATATTTTCCCAATTAGAAAAGTCATGAACTGAAAAATATCCTTCCAATAGATTTAACCATTTATCTACTGCATCTGCATCTATGAGGCATTCGAATATGGGAATATCGAAGTTAACTTGTACCTTAAAAGGAGTGATGCCTCCAGAGTGGCTGCTGGATGAAGATACATCGCCTGTGGGTAGCCGTCGAAGGATCTGGGCACAGTTATCCATCATTGCGTCCCTCTATCGCTCAAGGGCTTCTTCGAGCAACATTTTGAAAGGATCTCCTGCCCCCTCATCTTTCTTTTCTTCCGCCTTGGGAGGTTGTCGGGTTTTGCAAGGTTGATCCTCTAATGGTTCAACCAGATCGAGCGCTAACTCCTTATACCCTGACCTCATTAAGGCCATGCAAAGAAAAACAGAGAAAGAACAGACCGCTCTGATACCATTGATCCGAACTTAAACATGAATGTAACAACTTATAGATATACTCATAAACATAGAGATGCAGCAGAAAAAAACTTCATTTCATTAATAGAAAAATACTGAACTATGCTTACAAATAGAATGGTAAAAATGGTAGCTTATCTCTGAGAAGAGATTTGGCGGCTACATGCCTCTAAATTGAGTTACAATGAGGCTCAAGGGCCTTTTTATTATTGAACAATAAGATAAAACCTTAAACAACCAAAACCCTAACCCGAGGAGATGTAACACCAAGAGTTTAGGGGCCCCCGTTGGGGTTAGTTGGGCAGCTAACTTCCCGGGGTCATAACTTGGTCATATAATCTTCGTTTGACGTGTATGGTACCTCGTTGGAAATATCTCTCCGAGCACTACAAGTGCCGATGCGATTACCTACGTAATCGCTGGACAACCAACTTCCCAGGGTCGTAACTTGATCATATTATCTCCGTTTGACGCGTATGATACCTTGTTGGAAAGATATTTCTGAGAACTACAACTGTCGACGCGATTACCTACGTAATCGACGACCCATTAACTCTTGGTGTTACATCTCCTTGGGTTATGGTTTTGGTTGTTTAGGGTTTTCTCTTATTGTTCAATAATAAAAAGGCCCTTGAGCTTCATTGTAACTCAGTTAAGAGGCATGTAGCTGCCACATATCTTCTCAAAGATAAGCTACCATTGCCCGAGCCATATTATTTCCATTCTGTTTGTAAGCATAGTTCAGTATTTTTCTATTAATGAAATGAAGTGCTTTTCTGCTGCATCTCTATGTTTATGAGTATATATGTAAGTTGTTGCATTCCTGTTTAAGTTCGAATCACCTTGGGATCCTGCTCATAGAGTTGTCTTGCATAGCCAAACCATTTAGGAGTTGTAATACTATTTCCAATTTGTATCTTTTTCAGTTGGAGCTCCTTCCAAAATAATTTTGGATTATTTTTCCCAAGGAAAATTAGTTCTTCCCTCCTTAAAACCATGAAATCGAACTTTTTCTTGCTTAATAATTGCTTGTAAGCTTTGACCTTTATGTTATCCTTGTTTGAATATTTCCACATTCTCCTTGCCTTTTTGCGTTCCTCGTCAAACTGAGCATTAACCAGAAAGCAATTTGTTTCAGACTTCTTAATTTTTTCTCTTTTGCACTTTGCAAGTGCGCATTGAATTAAATGTGTTAATTCATGACTATGAAGGCTGTGAATTGTGATTTTCTCCTTCTCGAAGAGCCTCTCTAGTGTCATTTTGAAGGTATTACAATTTTCTGAGGTCAAAAGAATTATGCCCCTATGGGAGATTTTGTTGGACATGCTGAATCTTTGACTCTAATTGTTTCTTTCCAATCCAAGAGAAACATAAATGAATTGGATTGTGATCCGATTTTAAGTCCCACAACGGATCTCCAACGAAAAATTCCTCCATTTTCTCACACAAACCATGTGAGCAAATTACATAATCTACTACACTTGCTCTATGGTAAGTATTGCAAGTGAAATTACCAGACTTTGCCCATCTAGTCAAGCCATTACAAATGACTAAATCAAAGGCCCCACATAGAGTAATCAATTGTTCACCAAAGAGATTGCAGCCCTTGTCCTCTGTAATTCTTTCCCACTAATGATTACTTTCTTCTGTAAGCCAAATAGGGTCGCAATCATCTTTACAACAAAGAGTGCTAGCATGCTCACTTGTAGTACTAGCATTAAAATCACCCACTATAAGGACTTCACCTAGCTGCGAATATGTTGCAATTTCCGCTTTTAGGCTGCAAATGGATCTTTGTGGTCAAAACCTCTACCTTTGTAGATTTTTGAAACCTATGGCGCAAAATAGCATGCTGCAATTCTGATGTGGTTTCCATTTTATGATATTTTAAACCAAATTAATTGCTTATTTGAGTCTTCTTTTTCTAACTGAATGAGATGACCTTCTTTCTCCCTTACTAAACCCATGATACCCCAGTGCCCTTTGCCATTCCCTGTTGCCTTATTCCACACTCCCATCTTCCAGTTTCCTTCAAAAAGAGGTGTCTTGCACCCTTCATGCTCATGTATTTCTATGAGGCAAATTATGTCTCTATCTTCCTTAACAGGCCTTAACCCAGGTCCTTGTTTCCATGGGTAACCTTTGCAATTCGAACAAACTAATCTTAAGGAAACTCGGGTATGACTTGATTTCTATTTATTTTGACATGCAAGACTCACATTTGAATCTTTGTCCCTGCTTTCCCATACTAACCTTGCTTTATGAGGCAAATTATGTCTCTATCTTCCTCAATAGGCCTTAACCCAAGTCCTTGTCTCCATGGGTAACCTCTGCAGTTCCAACAAACTAATCTTAAGGAAACCAAGTATGACTTGATTTCTATTTATTTTGACATGCAAGACTCACATTTGAATCTGTATCCCTGCTTTCATATACTAACCTTGCTTTCTGGTTTCCTGTCGAAGAGTTTGTTGCCTCTTCTTTACTACCATTTTGCTGCTTTGTTTTGGAAGGAGGTCCAAATTGCGCTATCATAAATTTGCCTTTATAAATCCATGCTCTCTTTCCTTTATCTCTTGCTACCCTAGCCTTTAAAATTTCCTCCCTTGTTTCCTCCTATTGTTTTATAGTTAAATCTTCTTCTAATAAAAAAAGGGAACCCCTCAAGAGATGTTTCTTGCTTAGAATGGTATATTTATCACACAAGCTAGGCATGATGACTTTTATGGGTCTGACTCTCTCCTCGTTAAACTACACCCTCCATGCTTGGCATATTTGTCCTTGCCATAGCAACTTGTCTTTCAAGAAGTCTCTTGCAAGGTCAAGAGTACATTAATTTTTCCCATAGTATTTCACCCCTTTAATAATTATGTTTGCTGCCCTATTTTGTCTTTCCTTGCCTTCTCTATCTTACATGTTGTCAACTTGAATATTTGTTTCTCCTTCCTTATTAGGAGAATTACCAATAACTTTTTGTCTTCCCTATCAAGAGAGCACTTGTTCTTTTAAATTTTGTCTTCCCTATCAAGAGAGCACTTGTTCTTTTAAAACTTTATTGCTTTCTGTTAAAGCCTTGTTCTCAGATGTTATTATATGAATTTTATGATCTCTTTCCTGGTCTTTAGCTTTTAAGACCTCCAAACTTTGTTTTGCATTTAACAATTCTTTCACATAAAAGATCAGATGACTAGGTAAGAGGTGTGCATGTGGGACTATATAAGACATAGTCATCAATTACGAATGAGACAATTTTCACTTGTCCTAAATCATTTGTTTCCACATGTCCTGAAATTTCTTGTCCCTTTGTCATGTTTGAATGCATTCGTCATCCACCCTATTTTGAAAAATATGTAGGTCTATAAAATTCCAAAATTACTTCGCACTGCTCTCTGATGTTCAGGTTATCATTGCTCCTTGCTCGATACTTTTGCTGCATAAAAGCTCCCTGCTCTCACATTGCTCACTGTTCATTGCTCACTGTTCTCATTGCCGACCACACTGCTCACACTGTTGTCCACGCTGCTAGCTGCTCATCTATTCACTTCCATTATGTGCATTGGTGATCGACTATCCACACTTTCCGTTCAACACTCCCTTTGATATCTGGTTGGCCTGTTTTCATGAAGGCTTTCCAGCTAAAGCACATTTCTTGTAAAAATATTCAACAAGAAATCCCTATTTTTCGAAGAATGGACACCCTCATATTCATCTATAAAGCTTTTCTTATGAAAATAGTCTAGAAGGCTAGATATTGTGCCGATTTCATGTTGGAACCGTCAATCGGAATGCCATTTCAAACACAGTTCAATTTCAAACGAAGTACCTCCTACCAATTTTTCTTGCCTCGGTGGGAGTGTCATTATTTGTGCAAAAGTTGGTGCTCTAGACGTAATTTCTTTTCAGACCGAACACAAACCCTAGTGGCGAAGAAACGATTGAAGAATTGGGTAGAAAAAAAGAAGTACTACATTGAGGAATTATACCTGCATGTGTTGTTCAACAAAAAGAGTACAATGGAACGAGCATTTCATGCGAGGCAAAGGTTCTTATTGCTCAATTGAGAACCAACTCGCATCAACTTAGGTGTGACACAGGATGATAGAAAAGAACGGGTGTGTATATTTAAGAGCAATGGATTTGGAAAAAACATTTCATTTTGAAGTGTTATGCATTCAAAGACATCAAAGAAAATTATGAGAATATGTTAACATGGGTTCAACATTTCATTTTAGAATGTTATGCATTCAGAGGCATCAAAGAAAATTATAAAAATATAATAATATGGATTCCTTGGCATTATTTTTTTAGAGAAAAAAACCTTAAAAAATTGAACCAACTTATCATTAATTTAAATAAAAAAATTATTAAATTGTCAAAAAAATAAAAAATCATTAATCCCCTATAAACTATTTTAATATTATAAATATTAAAATATCATTTCATTTTATTTCACAAATTTCCAGTAACCCACGTCAGAGAAAGAAAAGAAGAAACACACCACACAATCCACATCAAATAAAAGAAGAAACACACACAATCGTTTATAAATGCGACGCTATAACAGTGAAGGTTGCCGAACTTGCCCTGATAATATCGATGATATGATGATCAAAAACCAACTCTTTTGACCAAATCATGTAATCCAATTCGATACTGTAAGAAATGCCAAAACAATGTGCTGGTTGTCAAGTTGGCACAGGCCAGCCTATCTGATCAGAACGTATATGTAACAATAAAATCTAATGTGAGTCGACACCTGTCACTCCAGAATGGTCACATTCCAGAGTCAAGCCGCCCCAGTGTTGGTGGGGACAAGGTGGGTAAAGTTCAGATCTGCACACGCTGGGCGTCTCGTCAATCCTCCGCCTCAGATCCCAACAGTGTCGCCGCGGGCTTCACAGAGACAAACGCGGCCGATTCTACCGGACGGGCGAAATCACCATGATCGATAGATACAGTTCGAGGTGAATGGAAGCTTCGCCATTGATCCAAGCCACCTCCGTGGAAGGACGTGTATTTCTTTTAGCTGTACAAAAGAAAGAAGTATCGAGGAAAATCCGATAAATATAAAATTCAGGTTCAAATTCTCAGGAAATAGCTTAAATTTCGCTTTCGATCGCTATCAGAGCCTTGAAAATTCAGAAAAGATTGAAAACGCGGTCATTTTGGCAAATTGAAGAAACAGAAATACTTCGGAAGGATTCGGTAATCCCGCACGTTTGACATTCTTAGGTCAAGCCTTAAAGTTTTGTGGCTATGCATGGGATAACTTGCTTTCAGGTGATTGAAAATTGAAAATTTACTAAACTTTGATGGCTTTGTTTTGAGGCTCGGCGAATTGATGTTTACGGTGCTTTATGTGAGAAATTCTGTGGAAAAATCTGGTATTCAGAGATCTTTAATGGTTTTTCTTGAAGAAATGATCATGCTCCAAAAGGATTCCACAGTTCTGCACATTTAACTTTCTTAGCTGAAGCCTAACAGCTTTCCGGGTATGCATCGGAAATAACTTGGTTTCATTTGCTGAAAATTTTCAAAATTTACTGAAATTCGAAGGATTTGTTTTGAGGCTCAGTGAGTTGATCTTAACGGTGTTCTTTGTGAGAAATTCTGTGGGACAAATTGGACTCGAGAGACATTTAATGGTTTTTGCTACAGAATTGTGGAATTATCTCGTGTGACCTTAAAGGCTCTTGCGGTCTTCGTTCTTGCACGAATTTTGGCTAAAACTGCTGAAAGAAGTCCAGTTTCAACGCATTTAAGAAAACTACTCAAACATCGGTGAATTCAGTGGTTGAGTCTTCCAATCGAGGAGGCTGCAACAAGAAATTGTTCCTGCTGGGACTTTATATCGGCAAATTAACCGAAGTTGTGAGGATATGGAATTGGTTCGGAAATAGTTCATTAGCGGGACAATTTGACAGGAATCATCAAGCTAAGCTTTTGCTTGGAACGCTTATAAAATTTTCTGTTAAAGATCGGTCAATTTTGAACTCCGGCAGATAAAGGTCTGGTTTGTGGTGTGGAGCGGAGGCGGCTGCTGTTGCAGTTAAATCTAACGATCCGGTAATGGCCCAGACAGCCCAACCAGCTTTAGATCCCAATATTCCCGGCGTTCTTACTCATGGAGGCCGGTTTGTGCAGTATGATATTTATGGCAACATGTTTGAAGTTACTGCAAAATATGTCCCTCCCCTATTTCCTATTGGACGAGGAGCATACGGTGTGGTCTGGTAACTTTGCTTGCGCTCTGAGCTTTACATAAGATAGCCGATTATATTTCTTGTTATTCAAGTGAAATTCTTCAGGTGAAATAAATGATTTTCGATATATATTTTTCGTCGAATACAAGATCCTAAAATGATTCCCTGAGATGGTGCAGTTGCGATAACCAACAAATCATAGACTTCTAGGACCTGAAGACAATAGGGTTCGTCTAACGGTTTTATATTTGGCTTTGTTTTTAAGGGTGAAATTTAGTGATATAATTTTTTTTTGGGTATGAAGGAATTTTTTTTGTTATTTAAAATGTTGTTTGGAATGTATAAAGGATTTAACACTGAAAAATTCTAAAATAGAGAGGGTTAAACGATGTAGTCGAAGTCTTCTATTTTTGTTTCTTTGAATGTATAAATAGATTATCTGGTAATTCCAATAAATTCCTGTCAAACTTTGGTCAAAATAACTAGAAAATATTGTTGGAAAATAACTAAAATGTAAATGAGTTAAACTATAGCTAATCATAGTAACAAAATTTTGCCACATTAATTTTGTATACAGAAATTTGAAAAAAATACAAAAATAAATGAATTTTCCTTACAATACAAAAACTGTATGGTCAACTTTTTATTATATTTAAAATTGACCTATTTTTTTCCCACCTGAAAGATTACCTTTTTGTTATTCTTCTGCATAAAAAAAAGTACATTTAACTACTGAGGGAAACATATTTTTCCTGCATCCTCAATCCTGGATTTACTTTTTCCACCTGAAAGATTTCCTTTTTGTTATTCTTCTGCATAAAAAAAAGTACATTTGACTACTGAGGGAAACATATTTTTCCTGCACCCTCAATCCTGGATTTACCTCATTTACGTGTGGACTTATTACCTGCACCCTCAATCCTGGATTTACTTTTTCCACCTGAAAGATTACCTTTTTGTTATTCTTCTGCATGAAAAAAAGTACATTTGACTACTGAGGGAAACATATTTTTCCTGCACCCTCAATCCTGGATTTACCTCATTTACGTGTGGACTTATTACCTCTTTTCTGTCGATTAAAAACTGCCTTGTAAAATATTTATAAGTATAAATCATATTTTAAATGTTTTTATTGGTGGATTATATCTTTATTATATCCAATATATGAATTGAATATATAACTTTACATCAAGTAGTGTTTTAACAAAAACACCCAATTACAATCTATCCATGACCCCATTATAAACTAAACTAAATGCTCAAATTCTCAAAGCATAAAAATGTGTTTTTTTTTTTACAATCTATCCATGACCCCATTAACTATACATATAAATATAAACTAAATGCTCAAATTCTCAAACCATAAAAATGTGTGTTTTTTTTGTTCTGTGGCTAATGAAGGATGGCTCACCTGACGTTAGGAAGGTGAGGTGCGTTAGCACACTCGACCAACGGGAGAGGAAGTGTCCTTTCCTCTCAATGCCTTCCATCGACCTTCCTGCTGCCTGCTTCACTCAACCTCTCTTGCTGCCCTGAGATCTCTTGCTCCCTGGAGAACTTGACATGGGGTTTGCTTGCTTTCTCATTTCCCACATGTTCCCCACCAGACACGAGAGAATAGATGTACGCCATATGATAGAATGGATGGACTTGTTGCTAGAGTTAGTTCCTTAGCTTGGACAATCTTGAGAGGCTGAAATTCTTCTAAAATTTAAAGCAAAATGCGTATTTTCTTATCTATGAGATCTATACACCTGTATTAGAGCATTACTCGAGTTTTTTCATTGCATATTTTTCCTGTACCAAATTGGATTCAAGTCATATTTGAATCTTCCTACCATACTTAAAACTAGCCTTTTTCATGTTTTAAGTTAGAACCTAATGTTTTCTTTAGCGTTGGGGTCACAACAAGTACAGTTTACCAGTATTGCAAAATAATGGAGGACCATAGTTTTTTGAATTCGTCTAAGGATGAAAAAGAAGCCTTGATTTTCTAGCCATTTGTTAATAAGCCCAGTACCCTAAATCTATGCACTGTCTAATGTAGTTGGGTCCTCTGGTGGCTATATCAGAATGGAGCGAAGAAATTAGTTTTTGCTATCAGGGGACGCACATTTTGTCAAGGAGAAATCATAGCAGCCTTTTAGGCCCATTTGTCACAGAGAGTGGACAATCATACGATAGGGGCTTATAACTATAGGAGGTTAAGCTCCCATCATAGTCACATGGATTCTTTTAGAAGCTGCAACTGTGGTTGATGACCATTAAATTTGTGGTTCGCATTTTACTAATCACAGATAACCCAATGATTCATCAAGGTGAAATCTCCCCAAGTTTTAGGAGGAAATGTTAGTTCCCTTGGCTGCTTTTGTTTTCTCGATAAGCAGATACTATAGATAAATGGACAAGATAAATGAACGTACTAAACAAAAAGTGGTAAATACTGTCAAATTAGTATAGGGACTACACTGAGGGGTTGTATTTGGCATGGGTGTTAACAGGGTCGTCCTCTTACTTTAGATCTAATTATAACACTAACAAGCTGATTAAATAGTACCTGCAATTCTATAAATATCTCTACTTGTGGGATTTTGGATTATTCAGAGGCTGGTTTCGTGTATATGTTATTTTTCTTCTCATACAATATGCATGATCTTGCTTTTCATTTCAAGGGTGATGATTTTGTAGTCTTTCCATTGTTGGGATTTCCTAGAAATGGCTTTTAGTGCAAATTTAGAAATTCTACTTCAACCTTGTGTATCCTGGATCTATTTCCCATGAACTTTTAGCCTTAGGGCTAACTCTGAAATATAAATTGTAGCAGTATATATTTCGTTTCTGTCCAACCAATTACACAAGGTAACTCAAGAAAATAAACATCTTAAAATAAAATATTTTCCAGCCCTCAGGGCACACTTCTCAACAGTAAAACAGATCTTGAAAATTTCTTACTATAGCAGATTTATAATGGCCATAAATCTGCCCACTTGGGTTCTATATTTTTGTCAAATCACTTAACAAAATCTGCTTCTTGTTATTTAAAATCAACACAGATAATCAGCTCTAGAAACTACTCAATCATCATGAGAATATAATCCGAAAATCAGATCTGCAATTACACAGTTTGGACAGCAAAACATACTTCAAACATACATAAAATTAAGTTGCAAGTACATACCAACAGCTTAATACAAGCTGGTAGAAGTCATGCTCTCCAAATCTTAGCTAGGGCATCCACCATAAATAGCAAAAGTTAGCCACCAACTCCTCCTAGGTAAGAATCACTTTCAACCAAAACTAATACCTCCCCCAAAGATTTACTGCAGACAAGCATACACATTAGCAAGTCCTCTTTGGCACCTACACTTGCATCCCACAAGTATACAAGAGAAAACAAGATAGTCATTCACCATATTTTCCACGTCAAGAACTCCTAGTAGCACTAGGGTTTTGAAATGCCACAAAACCCTACTTGTCTTCTGTCACAAGAACCATAAGAACTTGCGCTTTCTTTGCTCATATGTGGTTGCTCCTAAACTTTAGTTCCCTTGTCTTCTCAGGGCAAACCCTAATGCTAGCCTTTTTCGTGTAACAATTTGAGAAGCCTAGCACTCAGGCCAAGGAAACGTAGATATGAAATCGACAAGTTTGCTTTAGCTCTCACATCTCTAATACATAATGTGATCAATATAATTTATTAACAAACCCTCGTCTCTCTTTATTTATGTGAAAGGTAAGGGAGGCCAACAATAAGATAATGGATAGTATCCACAACAAGCAACCTAACTAATTACTAGATAAGTCCACATGTGAAGGACTCCAACTCTCAGTTACACATGTCAAGGTCCAAGTTATGCATGTCCAACAAGCAAGGGTTCCAAGCTATGTTGCAGGAAATTTCCTTCCCTTGTGTGTCAACCGCATTCCTGTATCGAAACTTTAAATCTTTGATTGAAATGCATTTCAGTTCATATGGAGCACATTTCACATGTCAAACATGTGTTTCATACAAACCAAAACACATTTCAACGTCTATACAATGCATTTGCAAATGAAATTTGTCTGATTCTGCCTTGATTTAGTTGTTGGGACCCACAATTTAGCTTTTACTGCCTAATCAGAGGTTGATTATGAATTAATGAGACTTCTAGAAGCTCTAATATGGGAATTTTTTCTTTAAAAAGCGTTTCTCTCTTAGTTTGCACCAAAATTTTGTTAATTAATGGTAGTGTTAAATTCTTAAAGTAAAAGAAATGTCACTTTTATGTAAATTTTTAACATTACCATTAATTGTTTTAGGATGTTTGAGAGTGTTTCCAACCTCATTGGTCTTTATATGGATCCTATTCAAAATTCAATAGACCTAACAGCTTTCATAATTTCAAGACTATTTTCATTAGATTGTATCATGTAGGAGGGTATGGAATCGGTAGTTAATCAAGAGCACCAAGCCCTTTATGTACCTTGATGTTAGCGATATTTCTTGTTGGACTCCTTTGTCATGGCCCTAGCAAAAATGTCTCCTTCAGTGAAAACAAAATCGTTGATCAGGGATGCTAGGATTTTCATAGAATATTTTAAAGCTAGGATTAGTTAGTTTCATTGAAATTGGGTGGTGTTGACTGATGTCCCTAGAGAATTGAGTTAGAGGCAAAGGGTGATACTAATGATGAGGATCCCAATATAAGTGATGGTGGAACATTTCTTGTCATATATATATATATATCATGTTTCCTTGTTTCCAATTTTTTTGAGGTTCAGGTTTCTAGTGTGTTTCCATTTCAGGAACATGTACCTGTTTCCTCATATCATGCAACTTAGGTTCCAACGTGAGTGCTTCAGGAGAAGTGTCTAATGCTCCTCCTCCAAAGGTTTTCAATGCTCCAGTGCTCCCTCCTAACCCACATGTACCTCTACGTCCACTACATCGATATGACGCTCCTCAACCCAAGTATTTGGAAGTCAAGCACAAGCCTCCATGCAAGCAACTAAGTGTCCCTATGCTACCTAGTACTCAATGCCCTTCTCTTTGATGCTCATTGCATCTTCTCAAAAAGGGTTATCCTTCGAAGCGAGCAGCCAAGCCCTCTATGTGAGTGCCTCGTGAAGAATGCCACTTAGCTGCATAGTTCTCCAACCTTCCAAGAAGTTCACCACACAAGCACAAGTCAATGCATAGCAATCCAAGTGTAATCTATCTTCAATGTGTATGTCTACTACAAATTACAATACAAGCAAGTGTGGTCGACACATTAATGCACTTGAAGCACCCCCAACATGTGTAAACACCTTTGGAATAACCCTAAAAGCTAACACTCCTTTATGAGGAAAGTGTTGTCACCAACACTAGTATTCTCCCTCTACATCTTAATTAAACTTGCCATTTGCAAATGTAACTCTGCATTTGTCTTGAAATCAATCACTTGCCCTTCGAAAGGAATTGTCACCAGTGACCAAACATCACCTCCTCCTTTAAAGCATTGCACGTCGGCTCCAACTAGAAAGCTCACAAATGGAAGCAACTAATGCAATATGGTTTGTGTTGCCACAAAATCTAGCAGGCCTTGTGAGAGGGCTCACAAGGTAAAAGCCATACTATGACACAACAATGAGGTGGATGCCACTATCACCTGAACACTCCACCTCTTGCTCTTTAGTAGAATTTCACCACACGTGAGGCTTCCTAGTATAGGTCACCTAAGGGTATTCTAGGTTGATAGGATCAAGGTGACACTTTAGAAGGCTAAATCAGGTACTTCACACTAGGAAGAAGGCACAATTCTTTGTATTGTGGAAAAGTGTACCTATGAAAAAGCATATGAGATAAGGCTTGTAGCCTTGGGTTTTCAAAATGTAGCTCAACAATGGCAAATTTAGGCATACAAACAAAAAGAAAAGGTTTGTTTGCAAGATATATTCAACCAATGGAGAGTCAAACCTTCAAATGACCCTAAGTTGAAGCTTGTATGTAGAATTAGGGCTTTACAAGCCCTAGAATTGCCTAGGGTTGATGACATCAACACTAGAGAGACACTTCTAACCATGCAAATTGCTAGATTTGATGTTATAAGGTAGAGCAAGGTGAAATAGTCCCAAATTAGCTTAATGCTCAATCCATGGTTGAATCGGGCTTGAAACCCTAACCCAAGCAACTTTCCTTGAAGGGGCAAAATTTTAGGAATAGGGGAAAAGATGAAGTTTTGAAGTTTTTGATCATCGAGTTGGTTCCCGGTGCCTTCTACTTACTTGGGTGATGGAGTCTTAGGAACTTTAACCATGGATATATCAAACTCTTGAAGGGAGTAAGGGGGAAAACCCTAGGTTTTCACTTGCTAACCTTAGGTATCATAATATGAGGGGAGAAATTGACTAGAAAATTGCTCTTTAGGAGGTTTTCTAGAGAGTTCAATGATACAAGATTAAAGAATGCAAAAATACCAAACATTCCATGCTAGGTTGTAGGAAACGTTGGAGAAGGGTTCGTTTCCGACCGGAAATGAATCGGAAACAAGGAAACTCGTACCACATGGCTTGGAAATGCGTTTTTGGACATACTGGCCTGTTTCTCGAGGAGGAAACATAGCCAGTACAGCTGGAAACGCGTTTCCAGGTCGTACGATAGAGCTTCCTCTTCTAAATTGACTTTTTCCTGTGTTTTTTTATTTTTATTTTTTCGCTTCTAATTTTTTATTGGGCGACTAAAATATCTTCTGGATGCCTCTCAAGTTATAAAAAAGAGGATTTTTTGAGTGGGGCAGCCTAATGTTCAAGCCTATGGCCCTAGTGTTGATATGCAGTTCATGGTAATGTTAAATTCTTAAAGTAAAAATAAATGAGAATTATTTTTACTTAAATTTTTAACATTACCATGAAATCATTCAGGATGTTTGAGAGTGGTTTCGCCCTCACTGGATTTCATATGGAGAAAGTAGAATTTTAGATCTCACTCAAAATCCAGCAGACTTATCTGTTTTTCAGGATTTCAGGATTGGGAGGATTGCAATGTTCCCGTTGGATTTTGTCATGTACTAGGGTATGGAACTTGTGTTTAATCAAGAGAACCAAGCCCTCTATGCAGGGGAGACTCCCAATAATCAAGAGCATGTAGGATACTAGGATATGGAACTTGTATTAAATGAAGAGCACTAAGGTCATTCGACTATGTAGGAGAAGACTCCCAATCAAGCACGAGACAAGAACTTAGAAATTTCTCGTGGCTGATTTTGGATATTGCTATTTTCATTATGTGATCATCCATGAGTAAATGTGATGTAAATTTAGAGACTTGTAGTTTATGCATTGACAATTTAACCATAATGTAATAAATTAGAACGTATCATATATGCTTTATGATTGCACATATTTCTTAAATGTCCTAATATATATATATATTGCGTTTCCTCGTTTCCAAAATTTGGGGGGGTCACGTTTCGTACCCATGCCCATTTCGGAAACCTGTACCTGTTTCCTCGTTTCGTGCAACTTAGATTCCATGTAAACATAAGCATTTAGACAAGGAACATAAAACCCCTACCAGTGTTCCATTACATGCAATAACCATGAAGATATTCAACAAAAACTACTCAGGATATATGTAAGAACATGCCTTCTTTCAATCCCAAAATGACGTCTCCACAACAAGTATTAGTCTCCAATACCAAAAATTCAAATAAGATCACATCTCCATAAGTAGTGAAGTACAAAGAGCTAGGCCAATTTCTCTTTTAGAGAGGTTGAATTCACACAAGTGATCATGAAACAATGAGAGAGGTGATACTCTACTTATATGAGGTCTACCTCTTTTAATTTATGACTAAAATCCCCTACACAAGTTTGATTTTTGAGTGGAGATAAGTAAAATTGGATCACAAGCCAACCCATTAGCTTAACAACTAAATATGCCAAAATAAGCCCATGCGTGTGAGCCGTAATCATAAAAGGGTGATGATGTCATGCCTTTGGCTCCAAATGATCCATTAAGGTAAAACAAAGGCCAAAAGTGTCTCCAAGCATCATGATCATCCTCCATTTGAGGGAAATCCTCAAATCAACCCTCAAAGTAGCTCTGAGGGTCGAAAATCTAGTTGTGGGTGCCACATGTCATCTCCATGGGTGCCAAGTAGGAAATGTGGTGCTTTCTCTCTCTAGCATTGGGGCTCCATCAGGTGCAACAAGTCCTCCACAGTCATCCTAGGGATGGCCATCTCATCTAAGCCCTGGATCATGGGATGCTCATCAAGTAGTGTCAAGGCCAGCCTAGGGGCATGCTAGGTCCACTTGTACATCGTCAAGAATCCTCCATGCTAAGCAAGAGAAGCTCAATGTTCTGGCTCTTGGGGGTTCTATGGGATGTATATGAATTGCTTAAGTCATCAAAAAGCCCAACGTTTTGCCAAAAGTGGGAAACACTACATCTGCGGTTGAAAACTGTAGTGAGAATGGGTTCCTTGTTTTGTGTCTTGATTCAAGGAGCCTAAATGAGTTTCTCCTTGGGCATGCATGAGTTCCTATAAGTTAGGAGCTAATTCCTAAAAAGTAGGACGAGTTCCTAAAATTTAGGAAGTGTTCATGAAGCAGTTAACTGATGTGTCAAAGTGGAAGGCCGTTTTATCAATCTTCTAGTTCGAGTTAATTAAGGAAAAAAAACTTGTGGTTGAGTCTGAAGAGATAGGACGAGTTGCATGAGTAGTTAACTCATGCTAACTCAAACAATCACAAAAGCAACCTCCTTAATTAGAAACTCACCAAATTTGGCCATTGGAATTGCTTTAAAAGGAGGAGTGAAGGCCCCTTGTTACTCATTGTTTTGTGAGCATGGGCTAGTGAGACAAAGCAATAGGAGTACGCACAAGGTTGTGTGTGAGCTTGTGAGGAAGAGTGTGCAAGAGAAACTTGTGCACTTAATTATTGTGAGGAACAGTTCCTTAGGGCAGTGTGCATAGAAATAGGAGGAAATTCCTATTTAATAGGAGCACCTATTACACAAGGATTTAGGGAGCAGATCAAGCTACATCAAAGTGTGTTTTTCAAGCCTGGGCAAGGCAGGGAGAAGGGTGTATTCTCTATTGAAAACAAAGTTGTATTGTAAGAGATCATTTCTCAGTTTCTATCAATAATATTCTCAACAAGTAGAGGGTTTTCCCAGAAATTATGTGTCTTGAATTGTGTGAATTGTGTTTATTTCTATTCGTATTCCGTTGCAAATTTTAGTAGAGATCTTATGTGTTTATATGAGAAGAAATTATATGTCACATCGCTCATATTAGCAGATCAGAATTTTGTGGATTGTCTACATGGTATCAAGCTAGAGAACAGAATAAAGACTAGCACAAATTGAGAGAAACACATCATAGGAGAAGAACTTTTGAAGCAACCTAAGAACAATAAGTGTATGGGATGTTAGTGGCTAATTTGCAAGCCCTAGATTAGTCAAAGAGTTGACTGTGTGTGGGCATGTAAAGTTTTGTAGATGTTCTATGCTAAGAGCAATTTCACTTTTCTCACAGCAATCATACAAGTAGTTAAGCA